>JANKOE010000206.1:6650349-6667079 GCA_026284465.1 Erythroxylum citrifolium | reverse complement strand
AAACTAATCCATTTAAACCCAAATTTCCAATGGCTCTAATTAATAAATCCTAAAATCATTTATCTAAATTTCCATTGTCATTGGATAGTAATTTCTACTACCGGTAAATAATTATTTTGTGTCTTGGCATTTTTCCTAGTCCAGAAATTATCTCGAAATTTCAGAAATTTTTTTTTAAAATTCTCCAAAAATTTGAAAACCATAATGACCCTCTCCAACTCAATTTTCAAGAACAAAAATCACGTTTTTCACAATAATCACATTTATTAACAAATATATCGGGAAATGTTATGAATGCATGTACAATCATTTTCATGTGCAGAATTTACTATTCACGTGTATGTGTATGCTGTATTATGCTTGAACATGTAAAGGCATTTCTAAGCACTCATTAACCACTCCGAATTACTATTTTACCCTCCCTGTCGGTGAAGGGATGTTACAATAAGAACATCATCAATTACCCAATCTAGATAAGTATTGGAAAGGTTAATCGGACCCAAGTTTAAACAAACATATATAGAACGAGGAATAACATCAATTGATGCTCCCAAATCTAACATGGCTGTCTTAATTATAGTGTCACCAATCTTACAAGGTACAGTGAGCATACTTGGATCCCTATAGTTTAGAGATAACTTCTTTCTAAAGACCACATAAACATTCTCACCCATCATAAGCTTCTTATTACATCTTAGCTTTCTCTTATTAGTACGCAATTCGTGGAGGAAGTTTACATACCTTAGTGTTTATTTGATTACATTTAGCAAAGGTATATTTACTTTAACCTTTCAAATAGTCTTCAATATCTCCTTATCCTTTTCCTCCTTGTTTGACTTTTTTAACCTGTTAGGAAAAGGTAGAGTGTTAGTCTTAACCACATTAGGACATTCATAATTCACCTTTGAACTAAATGAGGGATTTCCTTCTTCTCCTAACTCCTTCTTAATTTCCTCTTTGTTGGCCATTCTATGTGGGGTCCTTTTAGGATCATCAAGCTTCCTACCACTCCTTATTGTCACCTTACTGGCATCATTTTTTGGATTTACCTCAGTTGAGATGATAGCTTTCATCCACTTTGTGATTCTAAATAGTAAATAGGAACTGCATCTAGCTTACTTAGTTCTCAAAATTTAAATGGTAGACTTTACCTCTTGAAAATGAGATCTTGTCTCCTATTAAAAATGTTTCACTTTTTGCTATATGATGTATTAGTAGCAATAGAGTTAAACTTATCCTCTATGATATACCTGAGTTGGAGGACAAGACTTATGGTCTGGGATGAAATCACTATGCATCTTGCGGCTTATGTGGGAAGTAGTTTTGTTTCCTATTCCCTTCATAACTCAGTTTTGGGTGATATGTCCATCCTAGGTTATAATTTTGGGAATATGGGTTATACTAATGGAAATTTTTCCTCCTAAAATGTTAACATACTTTATATTTTCCTTTTGTAGAATTGGGCACCCATCTGTAAGAGAGTTCATATTTGCACATATCTTATAAGCTTTTACCAGTGCCTACCCTATAACAATCAGTCTAGCAAAGAATGTTAGTTCATCTAAAAAATGTTCTATAGGTGAATTTTTTTGCCTTATTTACCCTATAAATATTGTTACAGATGCTAAATTATTGGGTGTTTGATATGATACGCTCTATTAATGCCCATATCATACACTTGATTAATGTCCATATCATACGCTCAATTAATGTCATTATCTCTTTGGGGTCTATTCACCTAATGTTCCACCACTTACCACATCTACCAAACTCCTATCCATAGGTAATAATTCCTTATATAAATATTATTAACAATACCTGAAATTAAACTAGAAGAGATTTAATCTCTTCCTATTTAATATTTTCTTACTAAAAGATGACAAGTTTGAGGAAGCCATCATCAGAGGTTTAGTCCATAGTATTCAAGGTCATAAATCCTTTACATCTATAAGGAAACTACACATGATTAAGGAGGATTTTAAGAAACTTAACCAAAAATGCTTTAGCGACACTCAAAAGTAGTTTTAAAACTAAAAACTAAGCTAAACCAAGGTTAACAACATCATATAGATGATGCTAAATATCAAGAAGAAAAGAAAGCTCTAAAAATTATATTCAAGCGATTGAGGTGAACTAAAACATTATTAAGGAGAGATTAAAATTTTAATGGCTAATTGATACAGATAGAAATTCCTCTTTCTTTAATAAATTAGATCTTGCAAGAAAAACTAAAAACAGGATAACTTTTCATCATAAAGTAGATGTTCATTTAGTCCACTTGTAAGCTAGATTACTTTAAAAACACATGAATACCTCACAAACACTTTTTCCCTAATTTTAATAGTTATTCATCTATAAAAGTGATTAAATCTTTATCACATAATAAATTAATGATACTAAAGCATGAAGTTTGTTGTTACCTTTCAATGCTACAAATGTAGAGAAAGCATTTTTTATTTTAAGCTTTATAAAGCCCTTAGACTTAATAGACATGATGTTTATTTCTATTAAAAGTCTTGATGCACTCTTTGTTTTAATAATTTTCTAAGTTAAGGAAAGAAGTCTTTATGGATGCAATCAATAGGGTATATAGAGTAAGATATCGAGTAACAAATAATTCTAATGCATAAAGAAATTAAAACTAATCAAGATGGAAATGAAGGAGTAAAATGATAGAAGATCTATGCATACAAAGGATCAAGTTGAATATGCCAGATCAAGATTAACCCAAATTCAGAATGGCCTATACCAAAACCCAAATGATCATGTCCAAAATGAGGAGAAAATGAAGGCAATTTATGAAGACACAAAGGTTGTGTTAAAACAATATTCTCTTATACAATAAAGAGCTAGATTGAAATGGGCTTATGAAGGGGACAAGAACACTAACTTCTTCCATAATATACTCAAATCTAGAAGCATATCCAACATGATTAGTGTCTTAAAGAAACCAAATAGGGAATGCATCTCTTCTCAAGAAAAATTAAAAGAGGAAGCTTTCAGGTATTTTAAAGAATTAATAGGATCTCAAAATACTAGTGCTTCTTCTGTTCCCCTCCTTTGAGCCTTCATTGTTAACGAGCTCTCGGAGGATCTAAAGTACTCCATTTGTAACTAGTTACCTCCTAAGAGATTGAAAAATGATATTTTAACTAAACCTGCGAAAAGCTCCTAGCTCAAATGATTTCAATAAGTTATTATTCCAGACAACATGAAAATCCATTAGGTGCATAATCATTGACGCTATATAAGAGTTTTGAGAGTGATAACCTGTCGGTGATTTAATGGCTCAACAACCATATTCAGGCGAGTACGGACAATGCACTCATCTGCAGCATTCAGGAGCTGATGTCTCGCAGTTGGCACGTCACGATTCATCACGTTTTTAGGGAGAAAAACGCTACAGCTGATGCTATGGCTCGACTCAGACCTGAGGTATCTTTAGGTATGATAATTTTTCAACAGCCCCGGATATTATACTGCACACTCTCAATGATGATCGCATGGGTGTTAGTCGCACTCGACTCATTAATCATGTTATTAACTCTAGCTAGTTGTTAGCTTTTTTAATTACCAAAAAAAAAATGTCAAAAGCTTCCAAAGTTGTGATCATAATTTCTTAAAGCCTATACTTAGAAAGTTAGAAGTAAGCAACAAGTACACTTAAAAGCGATATTAGTCATATTGTAGGTGTCAAAGTGACCAGCATAAATCGCATAAACCTAAGAAAAGGAAAGGGTAAGAGAAAGAGACGGTAAAGAGTGAAAGCATTGCCACGACCTTGTTGTTTTATTCATGGAAGAGAATGACGATAAAAGACAGACAGGTGTATTGTCATTATTTTCCAGATGAAAGATATCTACTAGCAGTAGTAGTGGACGATGTGTTTCAAGTTCCAAGCTCTGAAATGCTCTGTAAGGCTGGCTTCCATTGCCCACTATATTGCCTTCCCACTACTCTGCCACCGTTACTGCTCCCACTGCCACCATTGCTTCTCAGCCGGAGATGTTCCTGCTCCGCCTGAAAAAGGAAACGCCCGTGCACCGTTAAGATAGTGACATTTCAGACTTGAGCAACACCCATCACTAATTCTTGCTCTTGGTGCCCTTTCCTAGGTTAATTTCCATTACTTATGAAAGTTGTAAAGTTGAAATGTATGAAGATAGCTTTGAAGTTAAAAACATGAAGATTAGGTAATAATGCAAGAATGACATACATTAAAACAAAATCCAGTTCCCAAATTCATGACGAGGCTGCAGAAACCAGACAAGTTTATTTTTAACACGTACGAACCATGCAAGGAACATAATCCCTACATGAAACCCACCTACTCAAAGCTAAGAAGCAGCTCTGATCTTTTATCTGGCATGTTACGACCGTTCACATTGCATGCAAGCTATCAACTTTGATCTATCAAGTCAGGACTGTCTTTTTGTCCATCAGATTCACCCACCTTGGCTTTCAAAGTTTAGCTTTTGTAATAGCGAACTGAAAATCCTTGCTTTTAAGAAAAATCCCAACGTTATAAAAAACTTCAATGCCTTAAAAAGTACGCCTCGAGATCTGTTGTATAAAACTTGCAGATTGTTCCAAGTTCAGACGATAAGTTTGAAATTTAGAACATGATTAGATCCCCATTTATGAGCTGAAGTGACTCAAAGAAAAGAAAGAGATACTCTGTCCTCTGTAACAAATGTCATGTCTACTGGTCAATACAAGTTGGAGTTTTTGTTATTACCTTAATTGAATTGTCTTTCTCTGGTTCACCGACCGGGTTCGGGTCTGATCCGACTGAGTCCCCCCTTTTCATTTCCATTCCAAGCCCTCCGCTGTTCTTCAGCAACTTCCCCAGTTTCAGACACTTCTTCGCAGTAAACTCTTTCATAACATCTGAAACAAGAAAACAACTTGCTCTTAACAAAAACCTTAAAAAGTTTCAAACTTTCAGGAACCCACATTCATAAAGTACCGAGAAAAATGAGATATTTACCTTCAAAACTGACGAGTCGGTAGACCTGACCAATAAGCAATGTGTCGTCAGGTCGAAGAAGCTTGAGTTGCTTCAATGGCGTTCCGTTCTCAGTCCTCATATTTGGTGATGTCACCACAAGTGCCACGTAGTGACCTGGATTAGAGTTCATGATTTCTTGAGCACTCACTGACCAGTAAATCCTCTCGATCTTGTTTCCCGGATGTTGAATCACCACTGTCGCTGCCTCTGCGGCTTGACAATTGCCCATCTCGCAAACCCCACGACCGGAACTCAGTTTAGTACTCAACTGAAACGCAAACCTTCGAAGTTCGAACTCTACTTGAAGTGCTAAATAGCTAATACGTACTGATGCGTATGCGTGTACCCACTACCCACTGAATTGCTAGCCGTATATAATGACAGAAGCTACTACCTAGGACTTAATACTGCTGACGCTAGTTCACGTATGCGTACGGCACGAAACCAGGAACTGACGAAAGAGATTCACCGAAAATCGAGGGAAACAAATAGAGAAATACAAAAAACAAGAAGAAAAGCTCAAAGCTTTTGAGATCATGATTTTGTGGCCTGAGTCTGAAAGCCAACGGCGATGGATTCAGAGAACTGGTGGATGCGATAAAACATCATAGAAAAGCATCTTACGTAAGAAAATGAAAATGTTAAACAGGGGATGGTAGGATACTGTTATTTGGTTTACGTTTCTTGTTATGGTACCTAGTGCATTGAGGCGTGTTAGATCAGCAAGGCCACCTGGACTGTTGTGTGTAGGAATGTGGAGAATTGCTCTTAAGTTAACCTCAAGAGTTGGTTGGATTTATGTGCCTGAACCCAACCCCTAATGACACTTAAAGGACCAATTTAAACATTTTTAAATTTAATTCGAGGAAAGAAATCAACATTTATATTCTTATAATATTAATCAATTATTACATACATTTTTTACATATTTTAATTCATGTCGTATTAGGATTTAAATATTATTTTATTTTATATAAAATTAATAAAGTATAACAAATAAGATTATATGATCATCGTCATCACACCCAGTTCAAACTCTCGCAATAAAGCAGAGTCTGTGAAGATTTGATAGTACGCAGTCTTATTTTTACATAACAGAGAGGCTATTTCTGATAGACGTATATGTAAATGTGACAATAAAATAGTGATACAAATATTTTAAAAAGGTGATACGAAAATATTTTTAAATATATATGTATAAAATAAAAAGATGAAAAATAAATAAAAATTAAAAAATAATTGTTGAATAAAAATTAAAAAAGTAACAACTGAAAAAAAAATTACATATCTTCGTTAGGAGTTATGATGATTACACATTATCACGTGAAAGTAAATTAACTTAAAAGTTGAAGAAATTTTATGATCGGATTCGGGTTCGATCCAAAACTCGTTAAAGGTCAATTAAGTATATATTTTTAATTTTTAAAAATAATTATATCATTTTTTTGAAAATTTTTAAGCTTTGAGTTGCCCTAACTCGAGTCGAATAAATTTTTTTTAAGGAAAAGATAAACAGTTACAAAATGGGTTAGAAAAAACAGGTTCCGAGTCGAATAATTCAGACCAAAACTATTAACTTTATACCTGACTGAACCGAATCAATTACCAAATTTGTGGGACTGTATTCCACAGTTTGGGAAAGCTGGCTCATAATGGGCTTTAAGGTTAAGTTCAACCAAACTTGAGCAGTTTTCGTTTTCAGATTCAGTTCATTAGATGGGCGCCCACTACTTAACCAATGTAAGGACCTTTAAGATGACATTTACTACCAACTTTTAACTCAAAATAGCATAATGAAAATGATGTATGCCGCAAAAACTGTGTCCAGCTCCAAGTAGGTGTTTCTGGTGTGGCCGAAGTTGGAGACTCAGACTCCATTAAAAGCAGAGTTTCAATTCAAGAAACTAGGACACTGTAAACAGCATGTTATTAAAGCCCTGCGCAGTATTAAATTACAGAACATACATTTTTATAAGAGGGTTACGTGAGGCGGACTCGGACATTTGTGGACTCGGACCTAACAAATGTTGGATCCAAGATAGATCAAAATAGCTAACTTGATCAGACAACCTAAGACTGGCCCTATTAAATTTCTGGTTGATCTTCTTCGAGAAAGTTTCAAAATTGAGTTCAGATCTTCCATTTCAATTAATAAATTTTTACTGTATTTTCTTAAATTTCATTCACACGTTTACGTGAGATCTTCGTAAATATATAGAAGTGACACAAAACTAAAACATCTTAATAGAAGGTTATAAGAGGAATCTTTTTCCCAATTTTCTTGTTCCAGCTTTATTTTTGTCTCAAAATAAATTCGTTTTATATATAAATAAACATAAAATAATATCATTTTAAGATAAAAATATAATTAAAAAGATAAGAAAAAAAGAGAGCCTGAACCAAATTTAAGAAGCATATGCTGCAATGTCTGTGTCCAGCCAGGTACTGCACTACTCTTCTTAACTTGCATTGTACGTCAAAAAGCCATTGCTGCCACTGTTGAAAACCTTGTCTTTTTTTTTTTAAATTCCCACTAACGAGTCCATGAGTTTTGGTCGAGTCGGTGAAGTGAAAAATATAGGACTAAAAGATTTTGTATTTAAATCTTTCTATTTATGCTTTTTTGATCGAGCTTATTGTACAAGATTTGTCCAGTGCGAAGTACCTAATTGGTGTGATTTGCAAATTATTGCATCAATTCAGAAGTTTACTCAATATGTATTTAAAAAATAATGGCTATGGATTCTTCCGTTTCTAAGAAAAAAAGAGTTAATGATCATATCATTAAAATTTGAGGTCTAATGTATGCTTGGTGAATAAATTTAGTCCGATATGGTCCTAAGTCAATAAGTTTAACTTAATTTGATAAGATTTTAGATCAGATTGCTTTTTATTTTTAAAATTTTTAGGTTTAAACTCTTGACTTAATTTAAAGTTTGAAAATTAAAAAAAAACGTTGTTTAGAATGAAATGATGTTTAAATTTTAACATTTTTAATAAATATATATCAGCAAAGTTAGGTTTGATCGAACTTTGAATCTTCTAAGACCAATTAAGTTAGGCTCAAGCCACACGTCTCGAACACTGACATCTCTATAAGTAGCAAGCAAGCAAACTTGACATGTCCTCAAGTGGTTTGGTTCGATGGTTAAAAGCGGGGTTTGACTTTGGTTAGGTCTCATATTCGATTCCATGCTAGCTTTTACATGTAGGTGGAGAACTAGTTGGGCCCTTAATGATGAGGTGCGCCCGCTTGGCCCGCCTGTGGAATGATGCGCCAGTTGAGCCCTCAGAGAGGTATCCCGCTTGGCCCACCTATGAGGTCTCCTCGAATAAAAAAAAAACTCTACGTAAGGTGGTCAATATTATCCAACATTATTCTTAATTAATAAAAAAGTTAATTTTAAATGACCTTTAGAAAGAAAAAAAGAAAAGAAGAAAAATATTAATAAAACATGAAATAAGTAATAAATTAAATAATACTAAAAGGAATTAAATTAATTATCCAATAGTTATTAATAATTTTAAATTATGGACAAGTGTTTGAATTGTTTTATTTTTCTTTTTAAAAGAACTTTGGAATAAAACAAAGTAGAGGAACTTATACATAAAACGAAACTATGGATATTTTATATGGAGCGAAATGCAATTTGATGGCAAACTAAGCTTTCCGGAATTTACAATTTACGCCCAACGCAAATCAGTATTTGCAGTTTGCTCCCGTGGACAGCTTCGCATAAGGAAATATCTTCCGAACTCGCAACCATTATAGTGACGCGTACGTACGAAGAACGAGCCCATATTTGGCATCTTCGAACCGCATAAAGCATCTATCTTTCTCCATCTTCAAGGCCTTCTTCTCCCTTTGATCTTAAAAGGATATGTTTTTATCTTGTTGCGTTCTTTAAAGTTTGTGCCTTTGTGTTCTCTTTGCGTTTCGGTACGTCCCTTTCCTGTTAATTGCTCTAATGCATGATCTTTGATATCTAGTGTTTAGGATTTTCTCGGGCTTGGCTTCCATTTTCTTGGATTCATCTTCGAGTTTAAAGTCACCCTTTGGCTTTCTTTTGTCGGTTTGGACCTCGCGGTTTGTTATATCCGCCCAAGAATTGTTCCTATATAACCCGGCGTTAAATAATTCCGACGAATTCAAGTTTTTTGTTGCTGGGTTGTTTTTCAATCTAGGTAGACTCTGTTTCCATTACTGATCATCACCTTGTTTCTTTGGTTCATTTTAACTTTTTTAAAAATTCTCTTTCCAAGCTACTGAGCTAGCCTTTTGGGTTATTTATGGTACTATTTCCCTACGATTATTGAATTGAACTAGCTTGGTTGTTGGAGTTACTAAAACTGAGTTTTGGTGTGTATATTTTCTAGTTTTTATCTTACTTTTATGCTTTATACTTCTGAAATTCGGTCTCTTCGTGACCTCTGCAACGTTTATGTTGTTTTTGAAATAGGATGGAAGGTGTAAGGCATCTTGAAGATCCTAAGATGATGTCTGAAACACTGGAGATGAATCAAGTAAGCCCATCTAAGGAAGGGAAAGGCAAGAGACTTTGGAAGAAAGTGAAATATCAGTTAGTGGAGTACCATTCTTTGCCCGGTTATTTAAGGGACAATGAGTACATTTTGCGTCACTACCGTGCTAACTGGCCCTTGAAGGAGGCTTTTCTTAGTATCTTCTCTATCCACAATGAGACATTAAATGTTTGGACGTAAGTTTCCTCTCTTATGCAACACTACCCATGATCAGCAAGTAGGACAGCATTTGTTTCTGTTGCTGGAGCTTTTGACTTGGATTTTGAAGTGTGATTGTGTTATGAAATGCTAATTTTTATGGATTTATAGGCGTCCCATTTTGTGAGGTTTATAGAAGATCGACCTCATGATTGTTTTGATATCTCATCCATATACTCTCAATTGTCTTTCAAATTCCTTTTTATTTTTTGGGCTAGATTCATGTGTCAGTGTAACTTAAACATTTTGGATTACAAGTTGAATTGGACCTAGAGATTCTTATTTAAAGGTTCATAGTGGTTCTGAAATACTGATTATCAGGTAATGACTTTTATGAAAGCGGATGTGTGGCTGGACTTTTTTACTTTTCTAATTCTTCTACATTGTGGAGCTTGAAATATCTTTACACTTTGTAAGTCCTAGCTCAATTAATGGTTGAAACTTTTTGCATAAGGAATTTTCTCTAATTTAAAGGTCTGACAGAGAGTGATGAGGCTATCATAAAGGTACAAATTTAACTATGGCAGAAATTTTTTATCAAGGAGCAAAAGAGCTCAGAAGTAATGCAGGTAGAGGTGATGAGAATGAAGTGAATGTTCTGTTTACCTGTCAGACTGTAGGGGATATTGAAATGCATAGTACTAATTACGTTCCAAGAAGACAGAAAAAATCTGAGTAGTTTTCCTATCATGTAGTTAGAGGTGGATCTGATTGTATAATAATATTATATGAAGATACTGCCTGAATATTGTCATAGAAAGGAAACCTATCTTTTTCCTTCCATTGGTTAATATTTTAGATATATAAACATGGAGTTTTAGTTATTGCCTGAAGTAATTTCCATGGTAGTAATTTTAGTTTTTGTGTTTTAATTTTTATTGACTGAAGTCCTTAAGTTGTCAAAGAAGTAAGCACTGTTATTGGCTTAAATGGTAATTTTAGAGTGATCAGAGGTTGTATAAGTCTATCTGGATTCAGATGTTATAAGTCTATCTGGATTAGATACAGGAACTATTACAGCAATGTTCATTGCTCGTAGGTGCAACCTTCAAGGAAACAAGCAAAAAACGTCATCTCTAAACAGTACCTTGAATCAAATCAAGGCTATGCAGTGCATGTATCCAAGTCCTGCCATGTTGCTTAATTGCCAAAATTTCCTATTACATTTTTATGGTGTCTTTTCTCTAGATTTTCTTTTCAGTTAAAAACTGCATTACTTATCTGCCAAGTCTAAATTTGATTGTACAGGTCCTTCGGTTGGCTGTATTTTTTCTTTTTCTGTCTTCATTGATTGCCCAGAAGTTCATGTTTGAGCTTCTATACAAGTTGCACTAAAGAATAAACTATTGTTTTTTCAGGCATTTGATTGGGTTCTTCTTCTTCCTTTCCCTGACCATATACACTGCAGTGAAGGTACCAAAAGTTGTTGATCTCCATTCTCTACAACTTCCAGAGGTGCTAAAGGCTGATCTCCATAAATTGCATGGATGCCTCCCTTCTTTGCCTCATATGCCTGATCTGCAAAGACTAAGGGAGGAATTGAAGTCTACCTTGCCTAAAATGGATGTTATTCCCTCTCTCTCAAAATGGCATGTTGTGGAACTTCTTTACAATTGCTTACCTGAGCGTTTCTCCCATGGCAACAATACGGATGTTTGTGTCCTGGTAATGTTTCTTTCTCATTCATCATTTTGAATTTTGTGGCTTTTGCTGTCATCATCCTTTGATGGAGAAAATGATACAAAGAAATTATAACGTTAATGTGGTTTATTGTCTTGGCCTCCTTTTGGATCTCAGTTGTTCAAACTTTGCAGTCCCTTTTACTTATCTATTTTCTAGTGTATTATGGTGCTTTATCGTGCTTAGAATGCCTTTGTTTGCAGTGTAATCCTTTAAATCTCATGCACATATCTATATGTATATATGTATGTATTTATTTGGAAAGATAAACTGTTTAAAATTTTCATATAATGAATTGGCTGAAAATTTAGAGATCATGACTAAGGAATGAAAAAGACTTCTTCAAAGTGCAAGGAAACCCAAAAAGTAATAGATGCATGCATGAAGACTAAAAAGTAACCTGGCCAAAGCACAAGCAATAGTGTATGAGTCTAAGATAGTAACATAAAGCATGGAAACAAACCTTAGAAAATAAGTTTCAAAGTTGAAGTCATCTTTATATAGATTCAATTAAGGAAAAGACACCTAATGATAGGCATGGGATATGATACATGCAAGGGTCTATCTCATCTAGTAAAGAAAAACTTTTTCCTAAGGTAAACATTTATTGAAAAAGTTCTTAAGAACCAAACACATATATAGATAACAAGATACACTTCATCATATGCGTATAGGAGGCAAAGTAGAGCATCGTATGCATACGTATATGGTTCATACTTGCAACCTAGGGGGGAACAACTATCATACACTCTCACACACTCATTCCTTCATTTGGCTAGAACCTTTGAACTTGCATGCTTGTTTCTTTGAGTTTAGATCGTATTGATGAAGATGAAAAATAATTATATGAAGGAAACATCACATAGGGCATTTAATTTTGATTTGTTTACATTTTGAGGCAAACCAGTTGGCAAAGATGTTAACCATTTTGAAACAGAACCTAATGAAGATAACGTAGAAGCTGAGATGAAATAACCAATTTTTGTTGGGTCTAAAAATCTATAAGGATTACACTATAAGGTTGTGTTATTTGCACTTTGGCTGCTACATCTAAGACGATAGTTCTTAATCATGTTACTTGTGCTATCAATATAGAGTATTTTATATGATCTTACTTCAGATTGGGAAACATAAATGGGCTCTTCTAGAGTATCACTTACCCCAAAAACAAACTGAAACATATATGACCACTAATTTCACCATCCCTGTTGGTAAGGGGTATGCAAAGAGCCAGTAAATATCTTAGCTTAAATGGCCCTTGTGGGTGATGGTTGGGATGATGCTCAGTGTGAATCTAGATGCTGTGCAGAGATGCAAAAGACAACCTTTGAACATCATACTGATACAAAAGTTCCATCACCAGTTTTCATATTGAGCATATATAGTTTCAAGCATTGGAAAATCTTAAACAGAAAAAAATTTATTCTTTTGGTGGTTGATTTCATCTTGGTCTTCATGACTAAATGCAGCGTAGCATGACGGATGATGTGGCAAACATAATAGCACCATTGATGATGGGGCCAATCACCAGGTGGCCATTTTTCGCTTTCTTGGGTGGAGCCATGTTTTGCTTGCTTGCTAGCAGTATTTGCCATCTTCTATCTTGCCACTCTGAGCGCATGTCATACATAATGCTGAGGCTCGACTATGCAGGAATTGCTGCTTTAATCTCTACTTCCTTTTACCCTCCTGTTTACTACTCTTTCATGTGCGATCCATTCTTCTGTAACCTTTATCTGGGGTTCATAACTATCCTGGGAGTTGGAACCATCTTGGTTTCTCTGCTTCCAATGTTTCAGACACCTGAGTTCCGCCCAATTCGTGCATGCCTCTTCTCAGGCATGGGCTTGTCTGGATCGGTACCTATTCTGCACAAACTTATATTGTTCTGGAGCCTGCCAGAGGCACTCCACACAACCGGCTATGAAGTTTTGATGGGACTCCTGTATGGAATTGGGGCACTGGTGTATGCGACGAGGATTCCTGAACGATGGATGCCTGGGAAATTCGACATTGCAGGGCACAGCCACCAACTTTTTCACATACTCGTGGTGGCTGGAGCATACGCACATTATCGTGCAGGGCTGGTTTACCTCAGGTGGCGAGACTTGGCAGGGTGCTAAATGAAGTAAATTCTGGAATCTGATGATTTGCACTCACGGATAAGTCCCCAGTGTCATCGTATAAATAAGTAGGTCAATTAGGTGATGATGCAAGTCAGGAACTGGAAAACTGAATAGCAAAAAATGCTACTAGCTTCCATTGTAACTTTGAAAGGTAGATTATATTGTATGCTTTATGTTCTGCTGAATAACAAATGCAATGTTAGTTTCTTATCTCAAATATAATGTAACATGAAAAACTTAGAAACAACTGTCGAATTCGAGCTTACTTGGCTCCTTAATCGACAGTGACAAGGAACTGTGGAAGATGATACGATTGTGCTTTCATTGAGAGTCGAACTCAAGACCTCCCGCTTACTAAACGGGTGCTCTAACCAACTGAGCTATGAAAGCCATGCTGAACGCCAGATAGTTTGCAGAAGGCTCTTTCTTTTTTTCCCATGGATTCGTCGGTCACAAAGCCCTTGTCACGCACACCAATCTACGTGTCATTCACTCGCTCTCCTTCTACGACAACCGACAGTTCACGCATTATCATCCTTCGACCCAACACAATACTCACCCCGCGCATTTTAGCCTCATTGGTACCAATTAACAAGCCAAAGACCATGACACTCCCACAACAGTCTCTCTCTCGTTACAACGACAAGACTACTCGCTTGCTTGGCTTATATTGCATGGATCGTATCTGGTCTTCCCTCTTTTACTGGTTGTTCTCTGCTAAATCTAGGAACCAACTTGCAATGTTTCAATCCCTTATGGCACCATCCGTCTGCTTGTAGTCACGACGATGGTTGTCTCTGAAGTTTGTAAGTCTTAGTAACTTGTATCCTTAAAAATGGTTGTTCCAGAAGTTTACAAGTCTCAATACTCTCCTATGGCGAAATCGAATGCTCGAAACCATAAATCATCTTTCTCCTGTCTCAAAGATGGGTTTGTCTACCTTGGTGGCTCATTGCTCGCTTTTTTATTAGTTTGGTCGTTTTGGTCTTACGTTGGTCCCAGTTTCACTCATAATTTAGAGCCGACGGTCGCTGGTAATTTGACGTCGAATGTTGGTTCAGATTCAACACAATGTCTCCACGGCGAGCCCGCCGTTAACCTCCGCTACGACCCTCCGCAAACCACGTTCTACGACGACCCAGAACTTCGATACTCCATTGAGGAGACAGTGAAGAACTGGGACGAGAAGCGAAAAGAGTGGCTCAAACACCACCCTACGTTCGCCGCCGGAGCACGTGATCGTGTCGTCATGGTCACGGGTTCTCAGCCGACTCCGTGCAAGAACTCGATCGGCGACCATTTGCTGTTGAGGTCCTTTAAGAACAAAGTGGACTACTGTAGGATACATGGTATCGACATTTTCTACAACAACGTGTTGCTACACCCAAAGATGAGAAGTTTCTGGGCAAAGCTGCCGGTGGTTAAAGCGGCGATGTTGGCTCATCCGGAGGCCGAGTGGATCTGGTGGGTCGACTCGGACGCGTTGATTACCGACATGGAGTACAAGCTACCGCTAAGTCGGTACGACTACAAGAGCCACAATATCGTCGTCCACGGTTGGGCTAAATTGATATATGAGGACAAAAGTTGGACGTCGTTAAACGCCGGCGTGTTTCTGATCAGGAACTGTCAGTGGTCCATAGACTTCATGCACACCTGGGCCAATATGGGTCCGATGAGCCCTGATTACCCTAAATGGGGCGAAATCCAACGGTCCCTATTCAAGGACAAGTTGTTTCCAGCGTCAGACGATCAGGCGGCTCTAATTTATCTGATCCATCAAGATGAAACTTTGACGGACAAGATTTACTTGGAGGGAGAGTATTATTTGGAAGGTTACTGGGTTGATATATTGCCGACGTTGGATAACATAACGGAGAGGTACACGGAGATGGAGAGAGAAGACGGGAAATTGAGGAGGCGTCACGGCGAGAAGGTAAGCGAGCAATACGGTGCGTTTAGGGAGCGGAATTTGAGAGGTTGGGGTAACGGAAAAGGGAGTGACAGACGGCCGTTTATCACCCATTTCACAGGGTGTCAGCCGTGCAGTGGGGACCACCACCGGATGTACGGTGGGGAGAGTTGCTGGAATGGGATGATCAAGGCTCTGAATTTCGCTGACAATCAGGTGCTGAGGAAGTATGGGTTCGTGCACCCGGATCTACTGGATTCCAATACGGTGACGGAGACGCCGTTTGATTTCCCTGATGAGGGACCATGGTAATTATATTCATGGTCTAAATGTAATTTCTTGGAATAATTTGAAAGTCATTATATGAAAATTTAAGTTAAAAAGCGATTTATGTGTTATGGAAAACACATTTTTATATCATCACTTTGAATATTTGATTTTGCTTTTTGACTATGATAATTTCCAACTTTTGAACTTGACTTTGTGAATATAATAATGCAAAGTGGCTCAACACAGGAGTGTAACGTGTGTGCACTTTTTGATGGTTCAAGTGTGGTATGATTGGATGGTAATAATATCAATGACTCTTCCATGATGGGAGAATGATTTTGTTGGGATGGTGAGATTTTAGGTATATGAACAATGCAATTAGTTCGTCTTCATGGAAGTTCTGATCTTCAGACCTCACAAGTCAACTAGATTTTTACCGAGACTTAGTAAGTGAATACTGGAAAGGCCTTTACGACCTGTAAAATTTGGTTAGAGTAAACTCAGATTTGTATTTGATTAAATTTAAGTTGACTCGGGCCGAGCCGGGCGGATTTAAGAGAATTGGTTCAGCCTAAACTGATTCAGCCAAAATGCCAAAACAATGTCGATCGAGCTTTAGAACGTCCGATCAAAGATCGACTTGACCATTGTCATTCCTAAATAGCATATAACAAATATCACAAATTCTTGACTGCACATTGAACGTTAACTGATTTGAGAAATCCAAAACTAACATTTAAGTTACAGATACAATGGTTGCATACGCCATATGGCCATATGTCTGATTTAAGAGTTACCGTAGAGTCGGCACGTTTATATGTACTCTTAAGACGACATTGCATTGGGATCATCATCCTCATCGTCTCCTATCGTACGCCCTATCGTCCTCTTAGACGGCATTGCATTGGGATCATCATCCTCATCGTTTACTATCGGTGCTTCGTTAAACATGTACTGATTCTGATACTCTATTAGGTATTGTGTTGATCTC
>JANKOE010000206.1:6594452-6607965 GCA_026284465.1 Erythroxylum citrifolium | reverse complement strand
AAGAGTAGAAGGATGCTTCATAGCATTGAACACATCAAACACTAGTTCTTCATCTTGAAGTCTCAAGATGAGCTTTCTATGTTGCACATCGATGATGGTTCGTGCAGTGGCCATGAAAGGTCTCTCAAGAATGATTGGGATGTATATATCTTCCTCCATGTTAAGGACTAAGAAATCCACTGGGAAGATGAACTTCTCGACCTTGACTAATACATCCTCAATGATTCCCCTCGGATAAGTGATTGGCCTATCTACCAGCTGAAGCGAAATAGTAGTGGGTTTGGGCTCTGCCAATCCTAACTTCCTGAAAATAGAAAGAGGCATTAAGTTAATACTTGCACCCAAATCCATTAAAGCCCTGTCTATATGTAAATCACCAATAACACAAGGAATAGTAAAACTTCCTGAATCCTTAAGCTTCGGTGGTAACTTTCTCGACAATATGACCGAAGACTCCTCATTCAACTTCACCGTGGCATACTCCTCAAGCCTCCTCTTATTAGACAAATTTTCTTTCAAAAACTTAGCATAAGAAGGCATCTGCGCTATAGCCTCAACAAAAGAAATGTTTATATGCAACTTTTTAAATATCTTGAGAAAACGACCAAATTGCTTATCTAATTGCGTATCTTTCAACCTTTGAGGATAAGGAATCCGAGGTCTTACCGAATGTGTGATGATGTCAGCAAATAACCTTAGATGATCCTCCTTTTCAGCTGGTGCTTCCTTGGCCTCCTTGCCACTCTCCCGACTCTCATCTTCTTCACTCTTTTCTACTTCTTTATCTTTCTGCTTCTCCTTAACTTCTTCAAGCTATCTGCCACTCCTCAATAAGATTGCCTTTGCATGTTCTCATGGGGTGGCTTCAGTAGTGCTAGGCAATGAACTCGAAGGTCTTTCCTTCAACAAACTTGCAATCTGAGTCATCTGATTCTCCAAATATCTGATAGAAGATTCTTGGTTCTGTATCCTAACCTCGGTAGTGGAAATGTACTTTAACAGTAGCTCTTCGAGATTAGATTTTTCTGGTGGCACAGGATAAGGAGCCTTGAAACCTAGAGGTGGCTGTCTCTGAACATTGGATGACTGTGGTTGTGCCACCTGATCGTTCTGCCAAGAAAAATTTGGATGATTCCTCTACCTTGGGTTGTAGGTATTAGAATATGGGTCCCTTCGTTGTCTGTCATAATTGCCCACATAATGGGCCTCTTCTGTCTCTTGAGCAAAAGGATTCTTGACTTTATACTTAGAAAATGCATAGGAATCTCCACCACAATGCTCGCAAACAGCACAATAACATGGCATTAACAAGTGCTCATATGAATTGAGTAAAGAAACAAAATGATTATGCCTTGATCTACATCCTCAATTTAAAACCTAATACCCTATAAATCCGAGATGATACAATTAAAAATATCAATGTTCTCTTTCTCTTGTGTACTGTCTATCATTCTTGAGGTATACAAGTGTTTCTTTGATATAAACGATTTATAAATGACTTCTTTTTCTAATAGTTACATTTAAGTTATTTCTATAATGAAGCAACAGTTGAAACCACCTCTCTTAAGATCTTGTCACCCAATTTTAACAGTATTATGTTATGTGCCTTTGCAAAATCTTTTCCTTCTTTAACGTTCCCAAATTTTTTGGCATTGTTTCCTTATGACCATGTCGTGCAACCCTATTGAATAAGAAACACCCTCATCTTCACTTTCTATAAAATGAAATCATTTGATCCATTAAGTTTCTCAATATCCACTACAAGAAAATTACTGATTTCTGATGGAAAATTACCAATGGAAACTATACCATCGCTAATTAGCAACGGAAAATCATATTCCATCGGTAAAATTGTTGTAATATATGTGGTAATTTGCGACGGACAAAATATCTGTCGGTAGAGCTGGATGAGAAATTATTCTGCTGATCTTTGCGATGGAATATAGTGATGGTATAGGAATCACCGTCAGTAAAAGAGGCGCAAATGTCGAGGTGTATTCTGTCGGTAAAGTTGAAAGTTAATTGCTTTGGCTGCAATGTTTTTAATAAAACGTAAACGAATTAGAGTGTACCGACGAAAGTGTATTCCATCAGTAAATTTACCAACAAGAGGGTTAGTCCATCGGTAAATTTAAAATTTAAACGCCACCGTTAGCTTCGTCTTCAACATTAAACATAAGATCGAAAATGATATCGTTAGCAGACGATGTCGGTATGTTCACTTATTATAATGTCATATTTTGGATATAATGTATGATGAAGATTATACATTGCGTATCATTTGATTCATGAATATATGTGTTTTGCATAAATATATTTTGGGATGAATCACAAGTATATGAGATAGATTAGAGATTGGCTTTCTTACATGGGAAATCACCTCTGGTGTTTATGTTTGCTAGAGATGAGACATGTTTAAAGTTTATTATCTAAGTGATAATTGAGAGCGAGAAGCTTAAACCATAAATGCCGCAAGGAAATTGGTTCAAAGTGATTTAATGATCACTATATCTGCCTTATGCTACCAGATATGAGTTTTGAACATGTTTTAAGTAGATAATTAAGTAACTCAAGTTAAACATTAAGTATGTGTGAACTATCATCTGTACGGTATTTCTTGAATGAAAGATGTTCAAGTTAAACGAAGTGGGTAAATACCGTAGCATATGACTCGTACCATATGTGAAAACTGTCCACAAAAGGGATTAATGTAAGTTTCAATATCTCATCTTACATGGTGTGAGACCTTTGAGGTTGAGAAGAACCTTATCATATACCCTTATGACTCTTGTTTCATTATTGAGAATTGAATTTAAGGTTTACTACTTTAGGTTATTGCCAAAAGATCATGTAAGATGCGATCCTATGAAATAATTCTAGGAAAGCAAATTAAATTTAATTCAAAAGAAAATTGAGAACAGAGGAAGGTCATTTATTTAGATCATTGACTTGCTTGAAAAGTATTCATAAATGACCATCTTCTCTTTAGTGGAGAACTTGAATACAATCATGACATAAGAAAAATATATGAGATCAAAGGAGAGTGAAAATGTGAGATATGATCTAGGGTATAACATACAATGTCTACTCAATGACACATAAGTCCTATGATCAATTTGTTAATCGAGATGTCATATACTCCTAACATATATATGGCAATGTGCTCTCGTCGTATGCTGGCCACATCGATTATTGAACAAATATGAGGACTGCAGAGTTTTTTTAATTAGATTAAAACCCATTATATGTGAGTGAGAGATAATGAATTATATACACCCATAAGGGGTATTATCATCATTATTCTTTAAATAACTACCAAAGATAGTTAAAGTTTTTTAGTTTAAAACCAAATACGAAAAGATAAGTTAAATATCCTTTTAAGAAAATTCTGAATAAGAATATCTACAGAAAATCATTCTTTAACCGGTAGAGCTACAATAATAACTCAAATATGTGATTGTTGTTTTTTTAATCCTGCTCAACATGATCTATCTGATTATGTTCTATCTTACTTTTTTTTAGATGATAATAATTTATTTTGGATTGTCATAGTAAAAGGTAGTAGTCATTTTGGCAAGTCTAATTTGACTTTTATCTTATATTGAATTGATCTAAATGATTATATCTAAATTTAATTTAATTTCTTAAATTTAATTTGAATCAATTCACTTTTTTATATAGTTGATTAGTCCCTCAAAAATTTTGTAAAACTAAAATTAACTATACTCAAATGTCTAAACCGAAACTTAAGCATTAATCTTGTTAAATCGAATTTGATCTATTAAATGTAGATTAAATCAAGTAATTTGTAGAACAAATCAAGTTAGACACATCAATATCGACAATAATTAGGTTTCACTTAAATGAAAGGGAAAATAAAAAATATGGATGACAATGAGTCAGCCGCTAATATTTTAAAATGAAAATTTTAAAATTAAAAGTATAAAATAACGTCTTTTTTTAGTTAAGTCTTGGAGCCAGATTCAGGTCTACCCGAAACTTAACTTTTCTAAATAATCATTTAATTTTATAGTACTAATTTTTACTTATATTTAAAAAACAAATTAATGCTTTATTGTTTTCTTTATTTTAGAAAAATATCTGGCATGTTTACTTATCACATGAATGTCATTTATTAAATGATCATGTTGATGTAACATAATGTGTTTTTATTAAAAATTTTTGTTATAAATTAAAAATTAAAAATTTTATTACTATTTTTAATAATTCTGTCTATTATCATAAAATTGAATAAAGTTTAAATTTTTATTATAATTTATCCTTTAAAATGTGCATAAATTAGCCTATTGTGGTTAATGAAAATTTTCTATAATTACTAAAAATATTTGCATCTTAAGAAACCCTATGATATTGTTATAATGAGAGCAACTAATATAAGATAATAAAGAAACAATAATGGGGTCAAATGAGTTTGGTGGGAACACAAAGTCTGTGAACTCATCATGACAAAGTGCATATGTACATATTGTAAACTGTCGACGTCGACGGGCAAATAAATGATTGATGCCAAAGTTCAGTTAAACTAATGTCTATAGTTCATACGGACCTTGGGAAAGACACAATC
Source organism: Erythroxylum citrifolium (assembly GCA_026284465.1). NCBI lineage: Eukaryota > Viridiplantae > Streptophyta > Magnoliopsida > Malpighiales > Erythroxylaceae > Erythroxylum > Erythroxylum citrifolium. The sequence continues at coordinate 6,603,380 of JANKOE010000206.1, read as the reverse complement.
AAAATATGAATACATGTGAACACCATAATAACAATTCATTCGAATCCAATACCTGTTGATCCAGTCCCATTGACAACCATGCTTCACTAAAGGCAAGGCAAATTATATAAGTCAGTCTTAAGAGTTTAGTGATTCAGACATTACTTGTTTAGTGTGAAGTATCTTTTAGCGTGATTTACAGACTATTATGTCAATCCGAAAATTTACCCAATACGTATTTAAAAGATAGTGGCCGCGGATTCCTCCGTTTTAAATTTTTTGTAGTGATTTAGAAATAATCTCTTTATTAGTTAGGGTTAAAAATTTAACCCTAGTATTTTTAAATTGAAAATTTTAAAAATTTAAAACTTGATATTAGAAATATAAAATTATTTCGTAACAAATGATTACCTAATCTAAGATTACTATTTGATTTTGATTTATTAAATAATCTATTTCAAACACACATTTAACAAATATTATGCCTTCTAAAAAATTATCTTAATGAAAAGAAATATACCTTAATATAAAAATAAAGCAAAATTTTGGTTTAAAATATACATAATTTGTATTAAATTGAAACCATATGTTTTTAGTTCATCTATTTAACATATATGTTTGTTACTATCCAAAAGTATAAATATGTTTTTGAAAATAGACCATAGGGATATCTTTTTTTTATTTTTCAAAAAGCTATTTAATAAATCAACTAGCTTCAAAAGCATCCTTTTCAATTTTACTAAAAATTAACAAATTGATCAATCTTTAATAACAAAAGTTATTAAAATAAATCAAATTAAAAAGTTGAAAATTAAACTAAAAAAACTAAAGACTTTTAAAATTAAGGGAATTACGGCATCTTTTGATTAAGTTGGTGGAATGGAGGGAGCATAGGGTCAAAAGTCCTGTGTTCGGTTCTCACTATTTATATTTTTTCAATTGAGTCTGTCGTATAAGATTTGTCTAATATATCTGATTGACGTGATTTACAAACATTTATGTCAATCAAAAAATTTGTACTTAGTCCAAATGCAAATTCCTCTGTTTAAATTTTTTTTTATTCAACGAGGATTTAAATACCAAATCAGTCCAAAATTTATCCGTCCATCACACATCAAATTTCTTTCCTTTTCTACACTTCCCATCAATTCTATGATTAACTAAGTGACCCAACTGACCAGACATTTATAGAATATAATAATATAACAATAAATCAGTCGCAACAGAGTTAAAGAAATAGGTGATACACTCGAGAGCCACGTGGCAAAAATCGAGTGGCAAACAAGAAGGAGACAGGCGGTCAAAGTCTGAAAAGGAGCTTAGGATAAGGTCCCCCCCACCGTAGACCATACCACATACTATCTAGAAGTACAAAGCAAAACACACACATCATCGGTCATGGTCAAACCACTTAGCTAATAATTTAGTTATTGTAGACTATTATGACAACTGGGCCCCGTTCCAGGTATCAGATCCTGACATTATTATATTGACCAAATAAATAATTTTATTTTTATATAACATAAATATAAACGTTGATAACAATGTGTACAAACCCAATCATTTTATTGTAAAAATTTTAATTTTAATATTTTTTATTATTAAAAATTGATTAATTCATTAATTAATTTGACAATTTTTATAAATTAATAATTTTTATAAATTAAACTAAATTAATTAATGTTCATTTAACAACATTTATTTAATTAAAATTCAAATTATTCCATGAATAACAATAATCATTTTTAATTATATTTTAAAATTTTTAATTTTATTTAATATTTAGCTGATTTGATAATGATATAAACCTTTTAAACCTTAAAACTATTTGTCTTACTAGTTTAATTTCTGGCTCGATTTGTAAAATATTAATTTAGACAAGTAATATAATTTAACTTATAAATACAATATTTATTTATTTTAATTATTTTAAAATTTTTAAAATTTAACAATTTAAATCTACATATTTTTGGATTCTATATTTTAGAGAAACTTTTGTTAAAATATTGTAATTATTATTTTTCAAACTTTTTTAAAAAATAAATTGAATTTTCTTGTTTAAATTTATTTTTATTTAATTACTTATTTACAAATAATTATAAATAATTCTCTTTTAAATAAATATCTTTTATTTTAGTACATTGAATATTTAATTTTAGAAAAATTGAGAAATGTCAGTACCCCCGTGGGGGGTTTCGTGGACTTTAGTGAAAATGCAGAGTCTTTCTTTTCTTTAAAAATTCTGACTCAATTATTTATTTAAAATTTTTAAAGCTTCGTGCGGGTTGCCGTTGCGGTTGCTTCTCTTTTGTATCAAAAGACGAGTTTGTCCCTTTCTACGTAACCTACTCTGACCGTCACTTTTGGTGGATCTAAGAAAAGATTCTTTTGTACCCAATTTAGAGTTTTGACTGATCAAATGACAATTTTAGACATAAAGCTAAATCGTTCTTTTCTTATTTTCACCCCACTTTCTAAAAAGCAAAACTATTTACTTACTTTTTTTATAACCATTTATTGATTGACAATGACATTCTTCTTTAGATTATTTATTATATTTTTTTAAAAATTATAATATAAATTTAAAAATTATTTATTCTTTTGTAAAATATGACTTGTTTTTTAATTTAACAAAGTACCGATCTTTTTATTAAATAAGAGTAAGATTGTGTACTATCAAATTTTTTCAGACCTTGCGTCAGTATTGACCATCACGATGAAGAAGAAGTTAGAGAATCAAATTTATAAAGAAAACCACAAATAGCATAAGAAATAACAAATTTTCATTTATTTCATATTATAATTGATATAAAATTAGTGTTTAGTTTAATTTAATTAAAGAGGAAAATAAATGCAAGAATTAGGGGTGCATAAGAGTAATTTCAGGTACAAAAGTTAACGGTTAACTTAAAGAGTGATTAAAGAGAAAAGCCGGAGACTGGGAAACAGGTGATAAGAATGCACGTGCGGTGCGCGGGCCGAGACCGAGAGCCTTGTTTACCGGCTACAACCGGTCACGCTCTCTTTTCTTTACTTTCTTCGAGGCTCCTTAAAATTAAAATATCGCCAATATATATTTTTAATTAATAATGTATATATGAATTTTTTTTTTGTGAATTTTTCTCACTCTCTCTTCGGGGAAAAAAAAAAGAATGTACCTTTGAAAAGAAAAAAAGTAGTAGCAGTAGTGAAGTGAAGCCTTTAGAGGACATGGCTTTTCTCCTTACTCTGTTAAGTGGTTTGGCCTCTCTTTGATACTTCCTCGTGATTCTTTCTTTCATGTTTTTATGATCTGGCTCTCTTCCATCTCTCTTAGCAACTGTTTACCCATTTCTTTTGCTTCAGTTTTTGGGGTTCTTTTCTTTTGTGTATCCTTGTCATTGCTTTGGGTTACTTTTTTGGTGTGTGTTTCTGCTGTTTGGGAGAGGTTTTATGATTTGACCCCTTTTGAAGCTTGAACAACAAGTGAGAGAAGTTTGATTATGTGTTTATGATGTTTGTTATTATGATAGCTTTGAGTCTTTTGACCATAGAAAGGGATCAGATAAAGCAAAAGGAAAGTAATGGGGAGATGTATGTGAGTGTGTGTTGGTGTGTTGAATAAAGGGAGAATTATTTGTTGCTTGTGATTGCCAATGAGTAAGTGAGAAAGCTTGATTCTTTCTTTCTCTTCTTCCCTTTTTACGTCGCTCATGTGCCACCTAGTTGTAATGTGCCTTGGGAGGTGCTTGTCTCTGCAGTGATTCTTGAGGAGGAGTTTTTTTTTTAATAGTGTTTTTTGTGTTACTGGGTTTTGGTTCTACTTTAAGAGGTCCCAAAGATGCCTATGTTTCAGCCTTCAAAGAGGGATGGGGCTGATGGGCAAGTCCTAGATCTGGAAACTGCTGTAAAAGATGGAGTCTTGGGTGGTGTTGGTGGTGGAGTTGTTGGTGCTGATGTGGGTGAGAAGTTGGATCTGAAGAAGATGATTGAGGAGCTTGATTTAGCAGATGTTCCTTCAGTGTTTATTTGTCCTATCTCGTTAGAACCTATGGAAGATCCTGTGACCCTTTGCACTGGTCAAACCTACGAGAGGTCCAACATTCTTAAGTGGTTCAGCTTGGGGCACTATACTTGCCCCACCACAATGCAGGAGCTTTGGGATGATTCAGTTACTCCAAATACGACCCTCTACCATTTGATTTATACTTGGTTTACTCAGAAATACTTGCTCGTGAAGAAGAGAGCAGAGGATGTACAGGGCAGGGCAACTGAGCTTATTGAAACATTGAAGAAAGTGAAGGGACAGGCTAGGGTCCAGGCATTGAAGGAGCTCCGACAGGTTGTAGCAACTCATGCCACTGCTAGAAAAGCAATTATTGATGAAGGTGGAGTAGCGTTGGTTTTATCTTTACTAGGTCCATTCACGAGCCATGCGGTTGGGTCTGAGGCAATTGGAATTCTTGTGAATTTGGCGCTTGATTCAGAATCCAAGTCCAATTTGATGCAACCTGCCAAAATCTCACTGGTGGTAGATATATTGAACGAAGGGTCAATTGAAACAAAGATCAACTGTACTAGATTGATCGAGAATTTGATGGAAGAAAAGGATTTTCGAACAGAACTCGTCTCAAGTCATAGTCTACTGGTTGGATTAATGAGGCTTGTAAAGGATAAGAGACATACCAATGGGGTCCATTTAGGTCTCAGCCTTCTCCGATCAATATGCTTGCTCAGAGAAGTTAGGAGCTTGATGGTGACCATCGGAGCTGTTCCTCAATTGGTAGAATTGTTACCTTCACTTGATCCAGATTGCTTGGAATTGGCACTATTCATATTGGATACATTGTCTTTACTTCCTGAGGGAAGATTAGCCTTGAAGGATTCTTTGAACACAATCCCAAATATGGTGAGGTTATTGATGAGAGTTTCTGAGAACTGCACGCAACATGCCTTGTCAATTTTGTGGTCTGTGTGCAAGCTTGCCCCTGAGGAATGTTCATCACTTGCTGTGAATGCCGGTCTTGCAGCAAAATTGCTACTTGTTATTCAGAGTGGTTGTAATCCTCCACTGAAGCAGCAGGCTGCAGAGCTTTTGAAGCTTTGTAGTCAAAATTACACGGATACAATCTTCATTTCCAAATGCAAGCTAACAAGAACAATGCAATGACAGGAATGTTTTACTTTGTAAGATATAAGTATCTCCTTCGCAGCTGCAGCAAAGGAAATTGGAGAGCTGGCTGGATAGGAATGAGACAGTGGACTTCTCAGGTTCAAGAACGCATGAGATGGGGTCTTTGTAAAATGTTCACTTTCCTGTATGATGGAGCATTTCATAACCAGCAATTGATTCAACAAGCTGGAACAATGGTCATATGGATGATCTACACATTCTTGCAATGTTGTTGTGGAACTTTGCCCACTGTTTTGGACAGTACCATGTTCAATGCTTGTTGGAATAAACCCCTGTGAAGAAGAAAGTTATGTACAATATTCTTCCCATTGAAATTGTATTGTGGTACAGTTGTTGGATAACTGATTGCTGGAATCAGAGAAAATTGTGCACATGTAGGAGGCTGCAATTGCAACTGTAATGTTGAAGAAAGATACTGCTTTGCTCATTGGGTCTTAGGGTCGTCCCCTTTTTCTTCTTTGTAGCCTCGAATGCCTCTTAAGTTTCCTTTCATTTTGGTGGGAGTTTTGCTTTTTTACCCAACAATTGTAGAAACTGGAGTGCCTTGGGGGCCTCAAACTGTTAAATTCACATTTGTAGAAAGAAATTAGCCATTTTGTATTTACCCTTTTCTTGTTCTACAACTTACGTTTTACCTACTCTGTCCTCTAATTTCTGTAGTAGTGTATGAAAATTTGAACTTGTCATATGTTACCCATTTCTTGTTGAAAGGTCATGCCATTGCAGGTCTTGGCTTCATTACATGTGGTGCTTAGATTTTCTGTACCTATTTTTGGGGGAACTGTTGACACTCAGGGGCAATGCGTGTACTTGCTTTTATCTTTTGTGGCAAGAGTTGAGGACACGACCCATCAAGCCTTGCTTAAGTCTCACTCAATCAACTGTTGAATTGAAAAGAAAGAAATGAGAGTTGAGAGCCATAACTCTGTTATTTTATCAGATAGCCTTTTCCAATGTGCATCCCCTGGTTTTTGTTTTTCTCCTGCAGATAACATATATAACCAAATTCTGCTGTGTTTAGTAACTTCTTTTCCTGGCTACTTATAATTCAGCAATTCAATTTAACAGTTCCAAACCTATATCTAAAAGAATACTCAACCTGCTAGTTTTAGAGCTCTGATAAGTCTGTGGGAACTTCCTTTTTATACTCTGATAAGTTTTAGAACAGTTCCAAAGCTGTAATTTTGGCTTCTTCTGCCTTTATTTTATACTCTTACTTCCCATCTTTGGTCCGCTTAAGAGAACTGAAGCAATAGTTTGTAAGTTCTTAGCCTTTTGGTAAAAATAGCACATTAAAAATGGCATCTTTGAACGTTGGTTGAGACCTAAAGCCATGGAAAGAGGTTCTTGCAAGAATTAAAGAAGCCTCAGAACACTTCTGATGACTTATTGAGATGGGATTCGTTGCACTGCATCTAAACAAACACTTTATCTTCTTTGTCAAACTTAAATGGCAAAGTAAGAAGATTTGGCCCATATTTTGGACAACGTGAAAAGGCTAATAGGATTGCAGGCAAGATTTTCAACGCTCGTAGCATAATTTAGTGCCCAAAAAGCAGAAACTGCGTCTCCATATTCGATAGAGGGAATCCATGACGAAGAAAAACATATGCCCTTTGCATGACAATTGAATGAGACTTGAGTGTGAATAAATAGACTTCCTCTTTGTCTTTTGTATGACCCTAGACACTATTATTTACGTGATAGACTTGTGACTATTTCGAAATTAAATTAATAAAAATTTAGTAAAAGTTATAAATTTTTTTATGTAATTTAAAATAATAATATATATTTACAAAGCTTAATTTTTATGTATTTTTACTTTTGTTACCCTTTAAGAAAAAAATCATGTCAAAAAGCTTAATTAAAAAAAACTTGAGTTTGAGAATGATATTTTGTATTAATCAAACACAGTTTAAGTGTAATTCAGTACATACTCGAAGTTCAAGTTCAATTAATACGTAATTTAAAATGATGGTATTTTATTTAATAGTGATTAATTAAATAATATTATTTTATTTAAATTCCAATTTCAATTAAAGTTAAAATTAAAATTTTGGTTATTTGTATGCTAAACTAAATTATTACTTCTCTAATGTGAGGATCAGATCTTCTGTTCCGATTAACTAATTCTTACCCTGTTTTATTAAATCTCATTCATATATTTATGTAAAATCTACACAAATGTGTAAATAAGATTAAGTGAGACAGGGTTTAAACTTCGTAAAAGTAAGGTGTTGCTCCAAGTCTCTAATGTGTTCAAACATGATAATTACATTTAGATAACATGTTCTTCACTTTTGGGAAGTTTACTTGAGTCTCACACTAGCATAGGAGCTTAGCTATCGACGAGTTGTTATCTAAGTGGATTCATCAGAGGTTATTAACATTTTTTCTTCATCCGATTTAGTATTGTTTGAAGAAAATTTTTTAGTGTCAGGTATTCATGGGTTAATATACAGAACATGAGAAGTGTAATTTCAGCATGTCTATCGAGAGGGGAATTAGTTTGTTGATAGCTTGACTTCTTAAGCCTTCTTATCAAGCCCAGGATTGTATATACATCGGGAGCCTCCGATGGTTGTTATAGAATTCATCCACCAAAATATAGAAGAAGCTTTATACCGCAGAATACTGCGCTAGTAAATTTTTTTTACTTCATGCGAGGTTTGCTTGTTTTTTTTTTCTTTTATTAAAAAAAAAGAGGAAAGATGAGAGTGAATCCATACCTGACAAGGCTCGTGATTGGTTCACGTTTTACAGCCTGAGCCCTGAGGCCCTTGGTTGACTCACGTGGCACATGACTAACTCGTGTGAGTTGCAATTGCATACAAGCAAGTTGCAGCAATACGACAACAAACACATGAACAACAATTATGCACTTATAATTTTTACTCCTCATCTTCCCTATTATTACACTTGCCTTCAATACTGGGTCATGGTCATAGTTAGGATGACAAGGACTCAAGGTTTTAATTATGGCATTTTAATAACTCTATGTCTGAATTAAAATTAATAAACTCGGTTTAAATTACTCAAATTTTAATCTGAATTATATTTTTCTTTTTAAAATTTTAAATTTTAGACAGAATTTAACCTTGAGTTGTCTAACTTAATTCAAACTATAATTTGAATATATTAAATATAAATTTCATAATTTTGAGCAAAGCATTGTTTTTAAATTTTAAATTAAAAAAGAGAAAAAAATTAGGATAAACATAGTTTTTTGGATTTGGGGACTCGAGCCAAAAAATTTTAACTTTTTTTTATAAATTTGAGATTAAATAAAATTATGAATATGAGTTTCTTTAACATTTAAGAAGTTTAAACTATTTTTACTAAAGTTTAGAAGTTTTAGTTTAAATTAATTTAAAACTATATATATATAGGGTTATTAAAAAAAGCTCAAACTTTAAAAAATGACAATTAAAATATTTAAACTTTGAATTTTTTTTAAATTTAACCCGACATTAATATTACTTAGTGACAAGCCATGTCAGACATAAATTTAATGACTTTTTCTTTCTCACCATCAATTTCTTTATTTTCTTTCATCTCCGTAATATATATGAACAAAACCCTCGTATGTTTAGCATGGTGGCTATTGCCTTAACGCAGCCAAATGAGTTGCCGTACATAAAAACACCTCTAAGGGCAGTTATGTAAATCCCTCTGGTGAGTGAGGACAAGGATGAAATAAGGGGGCGTTTGGTTTGAGGGTTTGGGAATGAAGGAATGGAATCATAGTAAAAAATAATGTTTGTTTTGGGGTTTTC
>JANKOE010000206.1:6562809-6577373 GCA_026284465.1 Erythroxylum citrifolium | reverse complement strand
GATTGAACGAATTAAAAATATAGGGGCTAATTTGAATAGTCAACTATAACACAGGGGTCATTTTATGTTATTTGCCAAATTATTTTGTTTATCACGAGTTCCCTACTCACATTAATTTTCTAAAGAGACTAGTTTTGCTATGTGTGAAATATTCTAATATTTGTCAAAAATATTTTGAATATTAACTAAATTCATTAAATATATTTAATTTATTAATTTTGAATCAATTTAACCTAAATTTTTATACTTTACGAAGTACTAAATTAATCATAAAGTATTTTACTTAAACTTCGATTCAACTATTGTTGGATAAGAGAGATTCTGATAGTCAAACAAGTTACTGATAACTTAAGTTCTTCTATGAAACCTAATTGTAGTTTGGAGTAATCAAACGTTGTCTCTTTTTAATTAATTCTAGCTTTGCTATGAGGATTGATTCTTAACCTCATAGTTCGTAACTATTTTTCCTATAGTCTTCAAACCACCTAGATTGTCTTTTGACATTTTCAATGATGTTTATTTATTTATCCTGAAAGAAATCTCCATATAGTTTTCATAGATGTATGTTACATAGTTATACCTTGTTGTTTAGTTGGAGTAGTTAAGGTTAAACTAGTTTTAACACATAGTACTGACTTTTCACCTTCACTGTATGTTGTCATCATAAATTAACAAAAATTGCAGCAAAGTTACGTAGTCAAAATCCAAGACTAGAACAAATCCTTCAAAGTCAAATGGAGGACGGTGATCTATGCATTCTATAATCAACGCCGGCGGGGACGGTTAATACTTGGGTGGATGGATCCGTGACTTTGTATGGTCAAATTTCAATGGTATGGCTTCTGACGAGCAGCACATGTAGTAGGTGAAGTATACTCCTTTGCATGAGCGTGATCGTTGATCTTATAATAAAAAGAAAACGAACCACATCCATGCTTAAAAGCACCGTGCATTCCTAGGAAGCAAAATTTAAAACCCTGACGACTATTTAGAACACTTGAAAGACAGCAAACTTAATGTAGCAGGAGAACAATACCTTATACATCAATCAAGACACAAATGGAGGATGTTAGATGATATACAGTTGAAGGTATTTAGTAACTGTGGGGGAAAACTTGGTAACGTTGATGCCTGAGCTGACGAACTCTAGAAGTTCGTGATATTCTAATCTCCTTAAGGTTAGGACAGGGATGATGCATAGTTATACATCAAACAAAAGATGGAAGGCAAACTCCCAACTAAATTGTGCTGCTTTTTAGGATTAGGGTTAGGGTCTAACTTTTTGAAAGTTTTTTTTGTAAGGAGAACTTTTTTAAGAAGTTAATTAATTGTTTGACTATCATTTAAAAAAGAGCATTTTTGAAAGAGTTTTATACAGTAAATTATTTGATGATATAAAAAAATGCACTTTTAATTTTAACTATATTTTATTTCGTAATAAAATTATTTATGGATATAAATATTATTTAAAGCATATTAAACAATATGCAAAGCATAATATCTTAATTATTATATAATTTTAAACAATATAAAACATAAATGAAAATATATCTAATCAAATCTTTTATATAGATTATAACACAAGTAAACTAATATCGAAAATAAATATTAAAACATATAAAAAAGTCAAATAATATTATATAAAATTCAAAATAAATATCCAAGTTGAATAAATAGTTAAATACATAATAAATGGGAAGATGAGTTTGTGAGTATTGTGGGAATCATGTGTAAAACATAAAGAAAAAATAGACTAAAAAATAAACACATTAATTAATCTGAAAAATCTACCTGAAAAAGCGTTTTTTTGAAAAGCTCTAAATTTAAACTTCTTAAAAAACTGTATTTTGGCTATAAAAAAGTCATATTTATTAAATAAGTGTTTTTAATTTTACAGTCAAAACTCATTTTTAAAAAAATACTTTTGTAATAAAAAAAGTATTTATTAACCTCCCAAAAATCCATCCAAACATGCACTTAGTCCAAGCTAGATTAAGTCATAGGTAGTCCAAAACTCAATCAAACTCCGAATAATTTACACTAAGTTTCAATTTAATTAAAGATTTAATTCAATTGAATTAGATAGGAGTTAAAACGACACAGTTTCACCTCTATTAGGAGATAACACTTAAGCGATGTCGTATGTCTGAACAATTTTAAAACTATTATCACTTGCCTAATAATACTGGAAATTGAAAGAGTAACTCCAACTCCAAAGTGAAAGAGAAGGAAACAATGTCGTGGCTAGCGAGGTCAATTGCTAATTCTCTCAAGCTCGACGACGATGATGGTGACGGTGATCGACACGGCGGTACTCAACATAATGACAATACACTCAATGACCCTGACGCCGTTAATTCGCCGTCAAGTCCAGAAGCTGACCGGCATTCTGAGTCGTCCTCAACCACCACCGCCACTCCGCGCGGCGTCAAGGAAGACATCTCCGAGCTCACCAAGACCCTAACGCGTCAATTCTGGGGCGTTGCCTCCTTCCTCGCTCCTCCTCCGCCCGATGCTTCCTCGACCCCGCCGGGCTCGCCTCGTCAGATATCTCCTGAATCGGAATCAAATGATGATGACGATCCGATCGCAGGAATACGTAGCGATTTCGCCGAGATTGGCGGGAAATTCAAATCGGGAATCACAAAGCTGTCGAGCAACAAGACTGTCTCGGAGATCACCAAGATCGCGTCCAACTTTCTTCAATTTGGACCGGGGAGGGATATCTCCGGCGAGGATTTGATTGGAAATGTTGTCGGTGTGACAGAGGAGGTCGTTGCTTTCGCGAAGGACATCGCGATGCATCCGGAGACCTGGCTGGATTTTCCTCTCCCCGACGACGACGACTTTGAGGGTACAATTAATTAAGACTTTTTTTTGGTAAATCAATTAATTAAGACTTTGGATTCAATGGACTTCAATTTTGATATCATTGGGGGGATTATTATTATCATTAGTATTACTAGCAATTCTTTATGACGCTGAATGAATACAGATCTTGATATGACGGATGCGCAACAAGAGCATGCTTTGGCAGTTGAGCATGTGTCACCGAGATTAGCTGCTCTCAGGATTGAGCTTTGCCCGGGCTACATGAGCGAAGGTTGCTTTTGGAAGATTTACTTTGTGCTTTTGCACCCCAGACTTAGTAAAGAGGATGCCTTGCTTTTATCAACCCCACAAGTATGTTGCTTTCTTAAGCTTATTTTGTCATTTAACATCTTGTTTGGTCTAATGTTCTGTAGTTTCCCATTGTTGAATCATACTGAGGTGGATATTGATACATTTGAAAAGCAGTAATTAGGTTTAGGTAACATTCCTTTAGGTGCATGTCTCCTTAGCTGGAAATCATATTCGATCCTGCATCTGTTTACTCAATAGAAACGCTTGACAAGCCAGATCCCAGCAAATCGTTTTCTTTAGCCACTTGGGCATGGGTAAAACGACTTTGATGGTCATTGAAAGGCATCTTTCTCAGTAATGCTAAGACTGAAACTTGCAATTGTATACTTTAAATATGCTCAAGTTAACGTGTCTCATTTTCTCTTTGTCTCTTTGGCGACTTTATCTTACTATGAAATCATCTGTATGGAATGATAAATTTGGAAGTCTGATCGTTAGAATTTAAGATGATAGTTTAGAAATTGTTCAAGTATAAAGTTTTAAGTGGGGATAACATTTAATTTGCATGCTATGTGGTTAGGTCCATATTCTAATAGTTTTGATGCATCTGATCATCTATACGCTAAAATGGAGAAGTGGGGTAATTTTGTTTAATATTGTAACGTGTTTACTAAAGATTAAAAGTATAGGCTAGAATTCTTTGATTGCATTTCATTCTGCTTCTTGTCCTTATTAAGTACTTCTGGTAAATGCTTTGAAGTTATAATTCTTTTATTGCCTTTGTATGAAGTGTTTCCTGATATTGGAACTCTTTATGATTGAAAGTGATCCTTATAAAGAAATTCCCCTTAATTCTTATCAGTTAAGTTGCTAATCAGCACTCTGATTTGATCATGTCTTACAGATAATGGAAGCAAGAGCAATGTTGTCAAATGAATTGCAAAAACGTGCTAAAGCAAAATCTGCACCGGAGTATTCAGTTTCCAATACTTCCACATCAAAAGAAGCTTCTGATTTGCACTATGAAAGGTCTCTTTCTGTGACCCATCGTGCTGAATCTGAACCAGTGACACTCGAGACATTTGGCAATGAAGCAGTCTCTTCCAGTGTTGCAACTGAAATAGAAACTGACAAGCATCCTGTCCAAAGTATGGAGATACAAATTATTGACAAGGCTATGGTTGAGGAACAGCCTGTTAACCAGGCTACTCAGCAGCAAACTTCATCGTTTTTGTCCTCTAGGATTATGGATGAAAATCTTGAGGATGATGCTGACGATTGGTTGAAAGATGAAAGTTCAGAAAGTGTTGGTGCCATCAACACTATGATATCACTCAATAATGAAGAGGATGTCTCATTCAGTGATCTTGAAGATGACGATGGGGAAGTACCTGTTACTTACAAGAACGTTGCATCAAGTTCTGATACAGCTACAAAAGATTCGCGAGATTGGGTTCAACTGAGCGGAAGTTCTGGTGACTCGGTTAAGGACATTAGCACAGTTAGTGTTAAACATGTTGGTTCTGATCAGGTAAGTGCTCACAACTCTGATACCAAGGAATCTAATGATTGGCTTGATGTTGATGATATTGATGTTATGTGATGATGCCATAAAAGCCTAACAGCTTATGTATTTCTCATCTTTTTTCTATCTTCTTGTGAATAGTTTGCATACGGTTTCTTCAGTCTGAGTTTGACTTCAAAACTTTATGTTTGTACATAATCTGTTCTTAATTGGTTGATATTGTGGCATAAAATGACCGTCCCACTTTAATGACTTCCATCACCGTACCAACAATTTGCTGTATTAATGTGACATAAGTTTTTATATTGTCTCGTGCACCTGACCATAGATTAGTCTTTTCTTTTGAATAGTCAAAAGTTCAGATGGGCCTAAAAAGAGAAAACCAGAACCGTCTGCTGAAAAATGGAAACTAATTAGTTAGTATTATTAGTAACATTTAATAGTTGAGGAAGTAACAAAGAAATTTATGTACCTCAATAGGGGCTGCATATGCAACAAAAAGATCAGTGCATGCAGATTTATATACGTGCCAGGATAGTATTATTTTGATTCTCATTACACATATAGATCACATTTCACTGCCATGTCGTAATCCTATTATTGTGGAATGATGTTGTAAAACTTGGATTTGCTAACGCAGAGAAAAGTGCACTGACGAGATGTCTAAATGAACTTTGGCATCTAGTCATGGTAAGTGGCGTTTAATTGCCCTGGGATTTACTCATTGCCCTTTAGTCTTTCTCTATGGCGGATTTATTCATTGCCCTTTAGTCTTTCTGTCGATGGGCAAGAGATCAAATTCTAATGCAACCTTTGTTGAATATTTAGCAAGTGATTCAAATCACTTTGTAATGATAGCTCAGATGAGGAAATATAATTGATAACACCCACCGCTTACAATGACACCGATAACATCACTTGAGTCGTATACATAGTTTAACAGCACAGAAAAGCTTCTAGCGCAAAGATAAAGTCAGAAACGTCTTAAGATCAGAGATAAAGTCGGTGATGTTTCCACAACAACATGAAGTAAAATTGACACACACACACACACACGCACACACATTCTACGGTAACATTTAATTGATACTTGTTTACTTGTATGGGACACTCCCACTGTAATGCTGTTATTACTTCATATAGGAAACTTTTATGGGTTATTGAGCGGAGCCCAGTTTAGCGACTTCTTCAATTTCTTGATATAAGATCAACTTGACTTAGTTATGGCGCCTTTTTGATGTTTAGTTAAAAAGGAATTTTTGCAGGATTTGAAGCACTGTTAAGAAGTAAGAAAACAAGCTAAGTAGATTGATGATCTTGCAATGTACAGCCTAAAGGATTAGAACTGGAAGATGTAAAACTACTGATATCCTTCCTAACAAACACATTCATGGCAAGGATTAAGTACAAGTAAGCTGTTCCTGAGTTAGGAACTCTCGGATCTAATGGATCCGAAATTGCTCGAAAGCCTCTCCAACTGAGACCACAATAGGGTTCCTAGAGAGAATCTAGGTTTGTCTTCTTCATCTACGCTGTCAGTTTTAGTTCTGCTAATGCTTCTACTAATTGATGGTGCTTTAGGAGTCCATCCTGGTGATTTGTTCACCACAAGAACTGAACCTCCAATCTCTTTTCTTACCAATTCCACTGTGTGTTGACTAACGTCGTATCCTGAAGCATCTGTAACATAGAATGAACCTACTGCTTTATCCCCATGAGTACCAATCTCAGCCCTTGATATCGATAACCCGTTCTCCCGGAACACCCGTGTCATGTCAGATAGTAATCCCATCCGATTATTAGTGCAAACATCCAGCCTCAACCCCTGCGGAAAGCATCATAATAAAGATGTGAAGAGCACATTAAATGGTGAAAACTGAGTCAGACATTGTATAGGATTGTATGCACCCACATGGGATACTCTTCTCTCAATGGCAGCAATCAAGCACTGAGTTAGCTCCTGCCTCTCGCTCTCTGTGTCCAAGGTACATCCATCTTTCTGTCGAATGAAATATTCCTGCAACAGCCACATTCAAACTGAAACATGAAGATCGCCGCCAGGTTTTGAATCATTTGTAATCATCGTTAAGAGTTTAATCACCTGATCAGCCATGGCGCCTTTGGAGCTGACAGCTGCATGGAAAACTACGTACTGCATGTCGGTCAACACACACAAAGTGTCGAACAGGAGCTGTGGTCGGTCTCTGCTCCTCATGCTCACAACCGAGTAACCTTTCTCCTTACAGGACTCTATCGACACATGAATCTTGGAGCAACTGTTCCGGTGGCCAACACCACGTCCGGTGCATCCACAACACGGCTCGTAGTCCACGGCGGAATACATCAGCTGGTGAAGCCGTCGTTCTGTGTGGGTTCGGCCAGCGGTGGGGGCGGTGAGTCTCACGCTCTTTTTTTCTTCAGTCCCATGGCGGGCCTGAACCACGTTCTCTAACTGTTCCTGGACTGTGGCCAGTCTTTCAAGGTCCGAAATGGGCCCACTTGGGAAACCATTGTCGACGTATATTATGCATGCTGTTCTATTGTTGTGGGTCCACGCCGCCGCGGCCGTGATGTGGCATTCCAACTCGGCTAGCACCGCCGATATCTCCGACAGAAGCCCTGGCCTGTCGGTTCCTGTTATCTCCAAGGCCGTGTTTTCAGCGGAGACATGTCTTGGCATCACTTGTCTCTTCATGCTACATGTTTCTATTTCCTTTGATGCCCGTCCTCTCCTACTTGCACACAACGCCTGTAAAATTATCCATTTTTATCAAATACAAACATGGATTCTGCTTATGTTACGTGTTCTATGGTCACAAGTCTGACTCCATTTTTTTCTGGTTCAAGCTCCAAAAGATTCGAACTTTATTTTATTAAAACTTAACTTTAATCATAATTTTAATTAAATTTGAATTTGAATTTATTAATTTAGGAAAAAACAAACCAAAATCATCATCCCGTCACCAGCATCCAACATCTGGACGTGGGTATGTATAGAGGCAGAGGTAGAGAGAGAACCTTTTGAATATAAAGGATGAGATTTTCGTCAGCAAGCTTGTTGCCAAGCTGATCAGTCACGTGGAACACTGCCATAACAACAAACACCCACATCAATGAGAGACCACTTAAATAGTTAAATGTCTGCGAAGGATGACGCAAGCATTATGCGGGGACCTACCGTCCATAAACCATCCTCCATCAGAGCAGATGTACGATTTGGATATAACAAGGTCGAGATCTGTCAAAAATTGGACCATCTCTAGTAGAATCCCGTGCTTGTTTGCGCTATCAACCTGCCTCCAACACAACACCACCACAAAATTTAGATTACAAAAGAAAGATGAAAAGGTATCCATTCCATGAGAATCATGTCACTTTTTTTACGTTCTCTCAGCGACCCTTCTAGTTTCTAGGGTTTCGCGGCTTAGAACAGAGGCTGTCTCTGTTCAACTAGATCAGGTCATTTCATGGTTTTGGGTGGCATGGAAGGTCTCTTCCTGATGGTCTCGTTACTAACTGAATACTTCCAATTTATAGCTCTGTTGTGCAAAGGAATGTCCAACAGAAAATCAAAAGACTGTTTAAACTTTAAACCATGTTTATCATCTCTAACCAGGGTGGATTAACTATGGTTCAATGTTCCTCCACTAGAGAGTAATATAGTATAAAACTCACCTTGACAAGCGTGCAGTCCCGGCATTGATCATTATCAATACAGACCCTGCAAACCCAAAACCAGGAAAGCTTAGATCATCGGCATCAAGTTCAGGCAGTTCTTAACCAAAGACAGAATTGAAATCCATGATTCTTCATCACCTTGGAGGATAAATTCTTTCAATGAGTGTTTCGTATTCTGGGTCGATATACGGCTGGTACGCCATTACGAGTGGTTCACGTTTGGTTTCATCAGAAGATAAGAACTAACCTTGAGAAATCATCGCCAAGTATATATGACCTGTCCTTTTAGAATTATTCAAACCACGGAATGGTAAGAAACGTAGGGAGAGGATAAACGTGTGCTATTATTTGGCTAGTTCGTTAGAATCTTAAGCATAATTAATGGAAGACAGCGAGCAGAATTGTATCCGCCAACTCAATTTGAGGATTCTTTCTTGATTAGAAAGGGAAACAAGCGATCTCCCATTGAGTCTCTATGGAGATAAACAATAAAACACGTTCTTGAATCAATCTTTTGGTTGAGATGAGATACAAAACGCGTTCCCTGCCTACAGAACTGCTAAGATATATTCAGAAAGTCTAATCAGAAGAGTGGTGTTAAAGATAGCCGTCAAATTCGAGTAGAAAAGAAGCAAGAACACCTAATGATCTTGGTAGAGAGATAGGTCAAAGCTGAAACATCAGATAATTGATCACAAAGTAGAGAAAGTTTCATCACAGACATTGAAGCTTCCCTGAAACACATAACTGAGCGATGCCCATGTAGACTCTACTGGTTCTACAAGAATTGCAAAGAGTAGAAGATCAAGACAACAGGAAAAGATAAAAGTTACCTGGTGCAAGAGTAGAATCGTACCAAAGGCAAGAGAGTTGTGACTAATCATATAAGATTTTCTTGGTGCAGAGAATTGTATTATACAGAGCCGAAATAGAAGGAGAGTCAACAGAAACTCCAACCAAACTTGGAGACATACAGCCGACTTTATTTTTCATTTTTTTCCTATTTATCCTCATCCTTCTTCTTCTTGGTTCATAATTGAATTCATCTCTTCTTATATATATATCGGTGAATCTATAAACAAATTACCTTAATTGGGTATACCATAAATTATAAAATACAATTAATAATCATAAATTCTCTTAATTGAAATAAAAATGAATTTGAACTTATAATTTTTCTTAAAATTCAAAACAAACGTACTAAGTACACAAGGGTCTCTGTTTTGTGGAAGTTTGAGGAGGATCATAATACATGCAATATTTTTTTACTTTTTACTTTCTAAAATTGAAATAATTTATAATTAATTTCATTTATCTTTTAAATTAAAGAATGGAGATTAAAATAAAGTATAATTTATTCACGAAAACTATAATTTTTATGATTAAAAAAACTATGATTTCTTAAATTATTGACCATGAAGCTATTGATGTCTCTTTACTTTATGGAGGAGTGCAAAGGGGAGACAAACTGAAACTTTCATTGGGTACTTGCCACGTCACGAGTCGATGAGACTCGAGACGTGGCAGACACGTCTAAGCAACACGTGTTTTGAAAATGTAAATCAATCGAGTCATTATCCTCTAATTAGTATTTAAGTAGCTGTTTAGGGAATTCTGCATTGTTGTCAAATTGGGCACTGTCTCACATAGTCAACGTGTCTAATCTAACTTAAAATGTACAGAAACGGTAGTTTGTAGTTACAGCTGGACTGCTGATTTGGCAACGTAATCGAATTGAAATGAAAACTCTGCAATTCAATTAGCTGTATCCAATTTCGTGATTAAGTTGACAACTTTGGATGTATTATGACAATACTCCAACCTTCTGGACACAGAAGATGCCAGTTAGAAGTCTATTTATATATTAAGATTTTTTTTAAATTTCAATGGAGCATTTTATATTTTTAATAAATAAAAATTATTTGTTAGAATATGAAGATAATGAAAATTCAAAATTTTTAAAAAAATGGAAAAAATAAATTTTATAATTACATGAAAAGGACACAAAATATATACTATTATTGATACTAAAATAAAGTAAATAGCTATTTGTAACAAAAGATGTGTATTCATTCTTTTCCATTTAAAGGAAGGACGTATAGTAAACTTTTTATAAAATAATAATTTTATTAATAGATTAAATTGATATATTTTGTATATTATTAATTTATGAAAATTATTATAAATGAGTTATTAAAAGGTAAATATATTTGGAAGCATAGAATGTGGAGAAAACAAATTGGATTCACTAGCTTGTGAGTGGCCCAAATGAACCAATTAAATAAGCACAGTTTTATTAATACTTGATGTGGATCAATTATTGTCTACAAAATTTTCAATCTTTCAAACTAAAATGAAGTTTCTAAAAAAAATTATAAATGATATATAAAAGATTAAGATACCAAAGTTGTAAATACCGTACCGGACTTGGTACCGGATTGAGTTCTAGTACGATACTGTACCGCCACGGTCAATATCGGGAACCGTTTCGGGTAATTTTTAAAATTTATGAAATAGTCCCTAAAATTTTTAAAATTTGCAAAATAGTCCATTGATATATTGTACAGTTATACTGTATACTTTACTAGTTTACTGTTTACATCAACCCTCTTTCTAAAAGTCATAATAATAAATAATAATCATAATTAATATGAAATAATAATAATTTTTAAATATTTCACATATAAATAATAACTACAATTAATATTAAAAAAGACTATCATCATTATACAAATATAAAATTAAGAATAATACAAAGTATTTAAATTATTACTATAATACAATTTCATCATTTTAATAAGTAATAATTACATCAAAACATCCAATAAAAAATAATAAATATCCTTAAACAATTTACAAAAAGAGTTCATGAAAGTAGAAGTTAAACCTGAAACAAAAACATTTACGGTTATATTACATATATAGAATTTAACATAAGCATCAAATATAAGTAAAATTAAAAGAAGAGGAAAAACGCAAACCTAGAACAAAATTCAATCGTCAATGGGAGGATACCTGCTATAACTACACTGAACTCAGTTATCATTTGGTACAAAATCCTCATCATTGAGAGGAGCTTCATCATCATTATCATTCAAATTTAATGCACCAAATGACATGTCAATGCTTTCCCATCCAAGATTATCTTCCAAGTCATTGACATCTACCAAATTCGGTTCTTCAGAAACCCAATCTGCCAAAAGATCAATATTATCAATGGAAATTGGATCAGCTAAACTACTTGTGCTATTAAGACTCTTACTAAACAATTAAATTTAATTATTAGAAAATTATAAGAAATTATATCAAAATTAATAATTATAATAATATATATTTCCCTAAGCTTTAAATTGTAACGAACAAAAACCAAGTCATTCATCCTCTTATGCTCCAATCTATTCCTTTTCTTTGAGTGGATAAATTCAAATGTGCTCTAGTTCCGTTCTCAACCTATTCCACTCACACATTAACTTAAAATCCGAATTGCAAACCTTTTCAATTCTGAAACACTATTTTCAAATTAATCCCACCAAGAAACTGTAAGTCATAAGATAACAAAAGTAGTGTTATAAATAAAATAAAGTGATAATTAGTTTTCAACAAGTAAGAAAAAGAAAATAACTAATACCTAGATAAAGTTTTCCTCTTTGTCAAATAGCAATTGACATTCCAAACTCCCCATAAGACAACTTGTAACGCTCCATTTGTGAGCTTAAAAGATCTTGCATCGCATCAATGTTAACAATTATTGTAATAGTTAAAAGCATTCCTCTATTAACTTCAACTTGCTTAGTAAGATCCAGTCTAAAATAGGCACTAGGATTCGAAGAAAGTTGTCTTTCCTTTCTCTCATTAATGATTAAAAGATATGGTGTATATAAAGAAGGCCTATGTTTCAGATTGGCCTTAATTGCTCCCGTCACTCTCTCCATGGCATAAAAAATATAACCAACTGTTGGCTTTTCTTCACTATTAGCCAAGCGAGGCACCCTCACCAAAGGCTCACAAACTCAAGTAACAAATTGACATTGAGATCAAAATTCTTTATCTTCTCGTATAATATTACAAACTTTCACTGCAGCATTAGACCTAGCATGCCGAGATGCAATCCACTTATCACTTGTAAACATTTTCCTTAACTCTTTCTTCATCGAAACAAAAGATTGAAGTGATAAGAAATTTATTGCAAATCTTGTCACAGCAGTACGACACAAAATCCTACCATTGGTAAATTCCTTTCTTATCAAATTCAATACCCATGTACAATTATAAATGAACTTTGTCACCTTTTTAGCTTTCGTATAGTCTCATCAATAACAGGAAAATACCTAGGATCCCTTATATTCTTCAACATTAGGTCAATGT
Organism: Erythroxylum citrifolium; assembly: GCA_026284465.1. Lineage (NCBI taxonomy): Eukaryota > Viridiplantae > Streptophyta > Magnoliopsida > Malpighiales > Erythroxylaceae > Erythroxylum > Erythroxylum citrifolium. Next base: position 6,564,682 of record JANKOE010000206.1, on the reverse strand, counting down.
AATGTACAACACAAGGAGTCCAAAAAAATGAATTATACATATTCTACAACCTTTTTCCTATCACTTTATAAGAAAAATCATTGTAAGTAATAAAATGAACAATGTTTTCTGGCCCTACATCATTCACAGCTTTATCAAATATCCAAACAAAGTCTCAGTATTTCTAATAAGGCCAGATGCATCAATAGATTTTTTAAAAAAACTTAGAGCCATTTGTAGAATAAACTAAAAAATTTATAATAGGCTATTGTCTCTTATTTGTCCAATCATCACACATGATTGAACATCCATAAGTACCCCAATTCACTCTTCTTTCAGCCAAATAACTTTTAATTTCAAAAACAGAACAACTCAAAAGTTTACCTCATAAGTCATTAATCGAAGGACCTTTATATCTTGGACTATAAGAGACTATTGCATCCATCATAGGTTGATAATAATAAGACTGAGAAGCGTTGAATGATGAACCTGTATCATACCACCATCTAGCTACTGTTATATCGACATTGTGAATCTTATCTCTTGATTGCATTACACTACAAATTGAAGGTTGGGCTTAGGAGTTGTTCGTGGTGCAAAGAAACTAGTCACCTGCCTTCTTCTCTTCCTCACATCAACTTTAGATACTTCTTCTTGAGCCTAAGATGAAAGACTACCAGTACCACTACTACCACTACCACTTCCATTTCCACCTTCAACATTTCCAAAATCACCACGGAAACTAGAAAATGAACTTCCATTACCAATTTCAAAATTCAACCTTTCCCTTCTATCTCTCTCATATTGATATTCGTCAAGAAATGTTTTTATCTGTCACTTCACATCATAACTTACTTTTTTACAAGGTTCCACATCTCCTTTAACCCTAGCTAAATGCTTTTTTAATCAGGTGATTCCTTTACCTTTCAAATGCTTGTTACAAAACAAGCAAATAGTATATGTAATTCATCTATTAATTTTTTAAAAATAAACTTTTTATACTCACAATCACCTGGTCATTTTGTATGACATGAGATTAACATTTATATTTGCATTTCAAAGAAAGCTCTACCTTTAAATATAAGCCGTCTAACAGCATAAAATAATCTCGATTATAAATCTAGTTTTCTCATTTTCTAATATCTTTCATGAAATGATATTCTAGAAATTACTATGATTTTATTAATTGATGGGTGAGGAGAGGTCATCTCATAATATTATATTCAAAACGTAAAAAAATGAGATGGAACCTTAAATAAAAATAAAGCATACTTTTATTTTTAAATTTAACAAAAGTATGCTTTATTTTTAGTTGGAGTGTGTCCTATCCTACCCCTTTAACGCGGTAGGAGAATCTCATCCAATAATTTTCTATCCTCCTCCCACCTCCCATTCAACTGCCAAATTATTGTATGACATAACCCCTATAAAGTAGCTCCTCTACTTATGCATTGGTTCAACCCCTGAACTTCACATACATTTTATATGGTCTTTTTTCAACATGACTATTCATAGATAGTCTATATAAAATAGCCAAATACTAAATAGCTTATCATCTTCAACTCAAGTTCAACCATGTCTGATTCCGAACTTTACATAGATTTCTCTCCCTTTCTTCAAGTCTACAAAGATGGCAGTATCAATAGAATGGTAGGGACCGAACCAGTGCCTCCGTCTCCAGATTCCGAGGATAACGTTAGATCAAACAATGTTGTCTTTTCACAGGAACCAAATCTATCTTCAAGAATTTTGTTGGCGATAGATCAGAGTTTCAGACAACTCCATGTGTGTCTCACAGCAATGTTGAGATTAGTCAATTAGTCAATTGACAGTTAGAACTGAGTGTTATAAATACTGTAATTCATACTGAGTTGTATGTACATTGTTTCGATTA
>JANKOE010000206.1:6423842-6440706 GCA_026284465.1 Erythroxylum citrifolium | reverse complement strand
CATAAACAATGTTCATGAACATCAAATTAATGAATTATGCCTTTTCTTTATTTATTCATTCAGTCTGCATACGACTGCGAATAAAATGCGCTAAAGGGGATTGCCTTTAGGGCACAATTAAACAGTACCGTCCATGAACAAGTCGACTTATCGCTTGTACAAGTCGACTTATCGGTACTGAAGGCGTGTAAGTCGACTTGTCCATTGTACAAGTCGACTTGTACACGATTTACACTTACACAACGATGATTACATAAACTATTGATCAGTTATGCAAATGAAGACACAGGTAATGCATGCATGCAACTCTTCGACTGTCATTACCGCATGCAACTCTACGACTGGGTTCCAAGAAACATCACCCAAGAGGAGAAATAGGTGCATCAAAGATCAAAATACAATCTTTCCCAGAAACACTGGAAACTCTTTCCAGATTTCCAGAAAACTGAAGAAAAAAAAGCCAGAAATTGATATAATGCAATTTACATATCCAGAAACAGATATAACCATTTTACATCCAATATAGAAATAGTAAACGCATATAATTAAGAAAAATGCCAGAAGCTCATGAACACTTATTCCACACTTTTTAGAAATGCATATAATCATATTGAACCTTTTTTTCTCGAAACACTTTCAACAGAACAAAAAACAAAATTTCCAAAACAAAATTGGAACAGTGAGAACATGCACTATAGTGAAGAGCAACTAAAAACACTTTTCAGTTTTAACGAATCAATATGCAACTTTTGCATATTAAAATCAAATAAAAAATATTCAAGCTTATGAATCAAAATAAAACTATTAAAGGTGGTTTTGATACCACTGTTGGAAAAATTACGCAAGATCAAATCTAAATGCAACGGAATGAATTTAATTTTTTTTCCATAGAATCAACTTTAACAGAATTAAATTCGAAACATAAAACAAGAAATTGAAAAAGCTATACTAACATGTTTCGATTTCTTGATACAAATCCTTGTTTCTCCAAAACTATCAATTCTACGAGTCATTCAATCGTTTGGCTTCTAACGATATCCACAGATCTATTCAGAGAAAAAAAACTCAAATCGAATTTGAGAGGGAAAATTGTAAGAAATGCCTGCATCCATTTTTCTAATTTTTCCTTTTATATGAAAAATCTTATTTTTCATATCCTTGGATTTTATTAAAATTATAACTAAAGTCAAACTTTAATTATAATTATTAATTAATCCTTGTAAGATCAAATATTATATATTAACCCTTAAAGTTTCTAAAACTTCTCAATTAAGTCCAACTTAATTCAAATTTCACTTTCTTCTTTATAGACCTTTTATGTGTGACCTATTAGGTTTCTAATATATTGGTCATGATTATAAATTATAATTTGTAATTCATAATTAGAATCAGATAAATTAAAATTCCTTTTAATTTATCTTTAAATACCTAATTAAATAATTTATAATCATAGATCATAATTATCGTCTAACAATATGTCATGACCACCTAAATATTAGGAATGTCAAAGTGGTTTGACATAGCTTGTCCATGCATGGCTATAATGTATAAATTAATCATTTCATCATCTAATGTTCCAATTAGAATCAGATGACAGAATTGGTATCTATTATAAATAATCTAATTATGTTCGTTCTTGCTAATTAGTAAATGATTTATAATTGATATTTGAAAACAACTTTTCCAAATTTTAAGTTACTCTGGCCAGAGATTCCCAAAATTATTACTAATCAAGAATAGCATAACATTCTCCCTAATTACTTTAGGACAACGAATTCTTTATTGATTTACTCAACTATTTCTATATAGTTCATACTATATCTAATAATTACCGAATTGAACTATTATAAGAATAGAACATAAGTAGCATCAAAACATAGTAATTCCTATATGAGGTAACTTTGGTAATCTCAAGTTTAAGGATTAGTTATACAACCATCATTATGAGATAATCCATAGACACACAAGTAATGTTATTCGGGATTCTCATAATTGTGTCAGTTTAGTGAACTTATTCTCTAATAAATACCTACATGTTTGTTTAAGTGTCTCTACACTTTAATCTATGAGATCGATTATTTTCTTCATAAGAAAGAAATAAATATGTGCTAGTCTAACTATTTCATCAATACCCCATCTTGATAAAACTATGACTAAAAACATTTTAGGAATAATACAAAATGCAATTCGATTCTCATAATTATAATCTCATTATAATTTCTAATTGCATAACAATTATTCCAGGGATTTTATCTTTTTGATTAATAATTAAATAATTAACAAATACATAAAAATAAAGAATGCTTTATTGAATAAAAACAAAATTTATACAAATAAATATACAATCAAAAAAATTGTCTGCAAGAGTATAAACCAACATACTACACATCATAAACATATGATTCTTGCTTATTCGTACGTGAATGCTCTATGTGCAACTTGGGTATTTGGAATAACTAAAATGGGTTTATTTGTATTAAGAAAAGGCAAAATCAGTTATACTAGCATGGTTTATGTGGTTTTTAATAAGATTTTTCAATAATGTGTGTGTGTGTGTGTGTGTGTGTGTGTAACATGTCAACACTTGGATAAGCTATTTCTATATATATGTATGTAACATGTCAACAATTGGATAAGCTATTTCTATCTAAGATCAATCGATTGTTTATTAATTAGCTTCTGCATATATTTCATATTCGACGGGAAGTGTGGTATGCATGCAATTATCCTAAACTATACTTCCTCCTATTCAAAATAAAAGTCGTTTTAGAGGGATGCACACTTATTAAGAAAGTTAATAAAATGTTTGATATACCCTTATTAATTGCATGTTGAACTATTTTGAAAATGCAATCTGCGTAATTAGAATGTGAGAGAAATTAAAGGGTAACTTTGAAAGTAAAATTATAAACATGTATGAAAAGTCACAAACGACACTTATTTTAAATAATTAAAATCCATCTAAAACGACTTTTATTTTAGATAGGAGGGAGTACAACTGAAACTTTTTTTTTCTAAAATTTATTGTATTTTATTACCTTTAGGTAAAAAACAACTATAACAGGTTTCATTAGGACTCAAGCAAAAAGAGTTGCACTCAATACTTTACATGCTAAACTTATAATATCTAAACATTTGTCATGCTATATATCTACTAAGTGATTTCTCTATTTATTAATCAAATTGCCATCTTCTTCTCATGTTTGGAGAGAGCTTCAGTGCAATCCCTCTTACTATTAGAGTAAGCCTGCAATGTAAAAAAATCTTCTGATCTAATTCTCTGATTACTCTTCCAATTAACTCTATTTTTCTCCTGTCATATGTAGTACACCATTGCAGCTATGCTAATCTTCAATTCTTTGTAGTTTACTTCACTTGCCACTCATAAAATTATTGCCCTCTCTATCAAGTCTTTCCAGTTATGTGTAGTCAGGTTTAGATCAAGAATTGTTTGTATTTTCCTCCAAAATTCCATGCAGTCTATCAATATATATTCCATAGTTTCATTTGAGAATTGCAGAATACGCAATAATGAGACTGAAACTTGAAGCCACCTGATTTTACATCTAGAAGTAGTCTAGCAGAAATTGCAAAGCATCTCCTTTTGCACCTATATATCTTGTTGACTACATTACACTGCTTATTTCATCTACACATACGATATTAATGGATTGTTCCCTCACGTGGTGGATATAGAATAGCATAAATCTAAAGCTACACTTACCCTCCTTTTATCTGTATGTGTTTTGTTTCAATGTTACATGGTGAAACTGAATACATGCCTACTACAACTTATTGTTTCTTATATATAACAAACATCAAATTTTGATTTTATGACTTCTCAGATATAACAGCAGTGTTTGATTTTATGGTTTATTAGGTACGTTAGAGACCTTCTTCTCAATCCTCCTGCATCTAAGATTGCCGCAACTATTCAAGGTAAACTGACATTTAATAATAATCATTGTTCAATTACTAGCATATTTACAACTAGTCAGTCATGTGTATATGAAATGTGTCCAAACCAATTGCATGAAAGCTGACTTGGTGTGATGTCTGCAAAATGGTCATTCAATGGAGATACTTAGTTATCTGAAGTTAAAAACCTGCCATTGAAATATGTCTGAAATGTACTTTAGTCATGAAAATTCCTTGTACTGAATGCTCCATAAGGCATGACAGACTCATCTCTTACACCCATAGAATCTGACCTCTCTCCCCCCAAACTGATTTTTCTATGTTTAGCTTTTCTGTGTAATATGTATTTGGTTTTGTGTTCTACCTATTGAAGGAATCTGAACTCTTTACTGATGAAGAGTTCGAGCTTGTTCCTCATTAAATAAATTTCTTGGGTCCTAACTTGAAATTAAACTTTCTTTGAGAAAACCATTTTATGTTTCTGGTGATTTGTTTAAGGTGCAGCTTTTGTAAGAAACATTGAAGTGATGATGGTAACGGTTCTGTTGGAAGTTTCTATAATGTCTGAAGAATCTAAGCTTAGAAAAAGGTTTTAGTCAGTGAAAACCAGGTAACTTTGTGGGCGTAATCAGAAGTTCTTAGATTTGGTTTGGATATAAGGAAAGCAAGAGAAAAGAAACGAAGAGAATTGAAGTTCTCTTTACTTTTGTTTGGATCTTATTTGTTTAAGAAAAGGAAAGAAAATATTGACAAAAAAAGAAATAAAAGAATAGAAGAGAAATGAAATTTTTTTTTCTATTTATTTTTTTAATTTATTAAAGGAATCAATTCAAACTTATATTGAACAAAAGAATTTTTTAAAATTTTTATGCCTTTGATTACGAAACTTGAGCATACATACTATAGTAATTTATGTATATTGGGGTTCTCTTATTTTAAAATTTTCTTCCTTTTTTATTAATTTGAGAGGAAATATATTTGACCCAAATTTTTCTTAGTTTTTTCTCCATTCTCTCACTTTCCTTTTACTTATATTTGTCCAAACTGTGGAAACTAAGAGAATGAAGGTTAGTTTTTTTTTCTATTCTCTCACTTTCCTTTTGCTTATTTTTCTCCAAACGGTGGAAACTAAGAGAAGTTTAATTCTCTTCATTTCTTTTCTCTTTCTATCCAAACAAGGCTTAGTTTTTACCGTTTGAACAAAAATAAACAAAGGGAAAGTGAGATAGTAGAGAGAAAATTGAGGAAAGTTTGGGTCAAATATATTTCCCCTCAAATTGGTGAGAAAGAATGAGAAATTTAAGATAAGAGAACCCTAACATATGTAAATTATCATAGTATCCTTATTTGTGTATGCTGAAGTTCCTTAATGAAGGGCATAAAGGTCTCTTTTTTTTTTTGTGCAATATAAATTTCAATTATCTCTTTTAATAAATTAGGAAAACAAACAGAAGAAAGGAAATCTTATTTTTCTTCCATTTTTTCCCTCAATATTTCTTTTCCTTTTTCTTGTACAAGTAAGAATCCGAACAAGGCTTAAGCTAACGTGACATCGGTAACCTCTTTAAGACAAATCTACCTTTCAACCTGAAACATAGAACTCAAGCTCTTTAGTGTCAACATCTAAGAAAATGGTCTTAACGGATGTGAAGTTCTCTTTGTTTCTATGTATTAGAGGTCTTGCGATCTGAATCTATGATTCAGGATGCACCTTTACATTTTAACATTGAACACCGATTAAGAGAGCATCAGATTTTCTATGCCAAAAATGATGTTTCAATTTTTTTCCAGTCAATGGGCCCAAAGAGTTGCTATCAAACTTTTGTGGTCATTTGTCATTGCTCGCCAAGTCAACCGGAAAATGAGAACTTACAAGGGCTCCTTTCGGAATCCAGCAGGACCACCGACAGCTGTTTGTTCGAGTGAAACAACTTGCATTGCATGTTTTAGTTTTACCCAAACTTAGATCCCAGAATTCATAATTACAGTACTTATACAACATAGTATTATCCTCATGTCTGCATGAGCTAAGGTAGGGTTTTTTAGTTGGACACTTTTTTTTGTTCTGTTCACATAATTTAAGATGGTCCCTATGGCGCTGTCCTGAATTCAGACTATTTTGCTTTATCTCCAAGTGATAACGGTAGCTCTAATGGTGTCCCAAAGTCCCAACCAATAATTTCACCTTGTCCTTGGCAAATGTCTCACTAGATGGTACAGCATCTATCCTTTTCTTTTTCTAATAGTCTTCCAATATTTCGAATGCACTTAATAAGTTGCATTAACATGATCACTGAGGTGAGAGTTTCAGGCTGGCTGGCTCTGACCGTCTTCAACAATATCTGAACAGAACAGGGACCCAGAGGGTTAAATAAAATCTAAAACATGACGTCAAACCAAGATCAGATCAAGAAGCCAAGGATCGAAATGGACGTCAGTGGCTGGGTCAGAGTGAACCTGCAGGCCTACTTAAAATCAAGTTTTGTGGGGAGTGTTCACGAGGGTTGAGTGTCTCCTTGCTCGAGCCCAGGGGACTTCTATGTATTTCTATCTCCTAACCCGCGACATTCGGACAGTTTTAGTTAGATGTCTTTGTTAGCGACCTACCCAACAGGAATGGGTGGAGAGGAGCCTGCCACATGATATGATGATGGTGCAACGAAAGAATCAATCAAATGATCAATATCTGTTATTCAAGTTACATTATGATATATATATATATACATATGTATGTATGTATGTACAGAAGTTTCACTCTTCATCATTGACTCTCTTGTCCCCACAGGTCCTGAAGTCTTTGACTTTATATGGATTTACATCATTCTATTATTTTTCATCCCACAGGTCCTGAAGTCTTTGACTTTATATGGATTTACATCATTCTATTATTTTTCATCCCAAAGCAGAAGTTGCTTTAAATTCATCAAACTATAGGATAAGGTTTCCATAAAAGCATGAACACAAGTAGCTGTTAAAACGAAACCAACCAAGTCTTACATTCTAAAATGAGACATAGCAGCAGGAATAAATTTACAAGATAAATGCAACACCAAAGCTTCTTCAGTTCTCTTCCACCGGATTATGAGTGCTCAGGTGATCCCAAGTTACAGAGACGGAATGCAGGATGAACTTACAACTGTTGAACTAATCACATCATCACAGAGGCTGATACCATCATTGTTCTTCTTGCTCTCAGCTCTGGGGCTGCCACCTGAACTGCTGTTGGAGAGTGATACGAAGTTTGCTTTCTGCAACACTCCAGTTGGAGAAGATCCCAACTGCTGACTACCATCCCACCCTTCATTCAAGAGGTTAAGGGCCGACGAACTCTTGTAAGTACTGGTGTTGCCGCCACCGGATGTAATGCTGAAGGCCTCCCCTAACGGTCCACACATTGAAGTTCCCCACGAGATAGGTATCCAGTTTGCTTGCTTTTGGCTTGATTCGCTCGGGAAACCGCTCGCTCCTGAAACCATTTCAATGGGGTCAAATTCGCGAGATAGCTTTAATGGTGAGAGAACGAGCTTATCCTGGGTAGGTGAGGATGATGATGATGAGAAGTCAGTGGAGACCATTGGGATTGACATTGAGAGTTGAGTCCAATCAGATTTCAGCTCTTCAGGCCAACTAATGACTGTGCGACTTCCATGGTTTTTGGGCCAGTCATCCGTGAATTGACGAAGGGGATGTTGGTCTTGAGTTTCTTTGTCACTGAAATTCAGAAATGACTCACAATTTCTGGAGTTCATATAACAAATCGCCTGAGAAGGATTAAGGAGAGAATCAGAGGAAACAAGTCCAAATTCTGACAGAGAAGATTCATCAATTCCTTGATCTTGCTTCGGGATGGTGAAAGTAGACTCCTCAGACTTTGGTTTGATGGCAGAAGAGACAATCGTTTTGCCCCTTACATCCTGTGTTCTGCTAATCAAATTCAATTTAATTAGTGTCCAAAACTTTAGAAGTAACAAGAACCATGGGTGAGAAACATTTTGAAGTCAAAAGTCGTGTAACAACAGAGTAATGCACATCACAGTTACCAATTTGGACATATATAAAGCCTAAAATCAATGTCCAAATAGATCATTAGCATGGCAGATCAAAAGGTTCCACCTTTGAGAAGGAATCCTAAGTTTCAACTCTTAGGAATGGTCATTTTCGCCAAAAGAAAAGATGAAATAAAGAGGTCAGCTCTATAGGAAAAGTAAAGGAAGGAATTTTAAGTATAAACTCTTTTAAACCCCAACTTTAGAAAATAAGGACATTCAATTGGAAACTCAATCACAAGAAATTATCAAAGTTCTTTTTCACCTTTTGACAGCAGAAGAGTTGGCATCAGCTGGTAGCAAGCTCTTAAACTGTTTCTGTTCAATAGCAAGGCTGTTGGTGGTGCCACCACTGGTTATAACCGACGTTGACATGGAAGAAGTCATCGGCACCACCTTGGAGTTGGTAGTCACAGTGGCAGCATGGCCAGTCTGGCCTTCCACAGGCTTTCTTGAACGATGGCGGCCACGATTAATGTGCCTTTCACAATACTTTTGGTCCACTACAGCATCCCTCGAACACCGCCATTTCTTCCCGTCTGTTCGACGGCACCTTCCCGGTTCAGGATCATTGTTGTTGCCACCATAACCCAGATGGAAAGGGCCCCATCCCACTGTAAATTAGAAAGAAGCAAAACAATAGAGGAAAAAAAAAAAGAAAGTGGAGGGTTGAAGGAGGAGAACAATCAGCCAAATGATGGGGACCCCAAAAGAACAACTCCAACGACTCATACTTTAAAAAGCTAAAAGGAGCACTTTTGATTCGTGAGCATATAATGGATTTGTGAAAGTAATTTCGTTAAAAAACTGAAAACACAACACAAACCAAACAAACGAAAAATCCCATTACATAATAAATAAAAGCGATAAAGAAATCTATTGTAACCAGTAAAAAGTCAGATATATAAACCAGCATACTCATGAGTAAACCCAAACACACGGATGAAGACATAAACTTTTCGTCTAAAACAAAAAAGAAAGAAAAAGGAACATACGGAGATTGATTCAGAACTATGATTACTTGTCCAAGTATTGCAGGGAATACAATGTTGGCCTTAGCTATTGTCTTAGAGATAAGGAATGCAAAGAAGCTTACATGAGTTGGGAGGGAATGATCCAGCAGAAGCTCCGGACAAACCGTACGGGTAAAGCGACTTCTTGAGCGGGATGAGTAAATTGGAGGGCACAGGCACGTTTGCAGACATATATTTGTAGATCAAGGCCTGGTGTTCTAGCTCCATCCACTGAGATGGACTGAAAGGACCTCTTGTCCCAGAAAAGGGACCATGCAAGCTTCCATTCAAACTTCCAGTACCAGAACCTGCTCATTTGAAAACAAATTTTCTTGTTTAGAACATTTATGGTAGCCAAATGAAACATAGATTTATTTCAAACAACTAAGCTCTATCTGTTAGTCCTAATGATTTATCTAATCTTACTTACCTTTTTCATTTCAGATATGGTTTGACCGTTTAAGATTTTACCAAATCAAGAGCAGAAAGAGTAAAAAAAATCTTTCCTCAGACAAGACTCCCTTTTTTTGGTTTCCAAATACCCAGCCTACCTAGAAGATGGAGATGAGGACAAAATGAACATCACTAATCCATCTTAGCTATCTCCAAAACCCACTTCACAAAATCAAATACCAAAGAAACCGCACAGTCCAACTTTGACTAAAACAAGAACTATCAAGGCAAAAGCACAAGAGCATTCTAACATAATACCTGAACTTCTACTATATGCAGGGGTTGTCAGTTGATGATAATAGGGAAAGGCGGAGATATTTTGAGCGCTTTTCTCCATCAACCCACCACTTGTACTAAGAAAAGGAGTAGCTTCTGCTTTGGGTGAAGAGAAGCTGAGCATGTGCTCTCGTTGGCGAGTATCAGAAGAAACCATAACATTAGATCTCAAGAAAGGACTTGCTTGGTGCAATGGCATTGTCTTGGGGACAGATACATCGTCACTCCTGACCATCTTCAGACTCCTCCACTCATCACAAGACGACCCCTCGTGCATAGCTGAACTAGATTCAAGAATCTTTCTTTTGGCCTGAGAAGAAGCTCCAATATGTTCAGGACCCACAAAACCATCCAACCCCAGAGCCCCAAAGTTCATGTTGGAGACAAAAACAACCTATCTACAAAACAACCACGAATACCCCCATAGCGGTGGAAGTGAAAGTAGGAAGCTTTTTCTCCCCTCTCTCTCTCAGGGGTTGAAAGGGAAAGAGACTTAGAGAGACTGAAAGAGAGACGCAGCACAAGGGTGGGCTCTGTACTTTATTTGTTTAATGGGGTGAGCTAATTGAAGAGAGAGGAGAGTTGAAAGTTGAAACTGGGGGAATACACCAACACTAGCCAAAGATGGCTAGCACCAAAAACTCTCACGACCAGTACCACTCTCTCAGACATGCTACCATGTACCTATCCATGGTCTATTATACGGTGGTGAAGAAATCAAGACTTTGTCATTTTTAGTTTGTGAAGTTACTTTAGTGTCCCTGTAAGGATCTTTTTGTTCTTCTTGAGCTTTTTTAGCTCTTCTTTTGCTCCGATCATAATACTTTTTTAAATTAACCAATTTTTATTAATATAAATTAATTAATTAATTTTTGTTTAACAATATTAATTTTTATTTATTAATTAATTTTAAAGATATTTTTAATTATATTTAATTTTCTTAATTTTATTTAATATTTAACTAAATATACGATGATATATTGATTGAACTTTTAAACCTAAAATTTCTTAAATTACCGATTTAATTCCAATGTAATTTTTAAAATATTTGTAATTACTCTCAAATTTTGGATCTCATAATTATCTTATAACTTTTTAAGTTAAAAGTTTAAATTTTGATTAATCGGGCATTATAAACTAATAGACGTGGGTCCATAATCAAATTAATGTGCCTAAAGAAAAATGACCACTTTATTATATTTTTTAATGATAAGTGTGTGTATATATAATGAAATTAATGTGCCTAAAGAAAAATGACAACTTTATTATACTTTTTAATGATAAGTGTGTTTATATATATATGTATAAGAAATAAATTAAAATTAATAAACAATTTAAAATAAAAATTTTCAAAATTTAACTTAAATTTCATGACCTAAAAATTTGGATTAAACTTTTGACACTTTTTTGTAAGTTTAATTAATCTACATTAACAAATACAAATAAATATATAAATTTTAAAATATCAATTAACTAATGATAAGTTGATTATTATAAATTAAGAAATTTTCCTTTTTCAAAATAGATTTTTTAAGGAAAATATTAAATTTCATATTCTAAAATATATAATTTTAATTTTAATAAATTACCATCTTGTTGAACTAATATGTAACAACAACAACAACAACAATAAAATTTCAATAGAAATTATGCGATGTAACCTTATTCTTAACATAAAAAAATTAGTAATATACAATAAGTCGTTAGCATAACTACCGAAGAATCGTGCTTGATTCATTTTAAATCATCGTGTAATCAAAGATTAATTTACATCATAAAATGATAATATCAATAAAATTATGAATAAACATGTAACATTATACAATAACTATTAAAAGCATACTCAAGATAGTAACTTTGAGATAACTACAGTTTTATATTTCATTGTATGTGATAGTTTAAAGTTAATTATCACATACAATTATAGCATTTCAAGGCTAATTATGGCATTTCACACAATTTTAACAATTGGGTGTTAAACTTGTTACTTGTCGTCTGGTGGAAGAGGAACAGCATCATCGTAACTTGGGGTTACAAACTAAGCGGTTTTCATGTCTTGTGGTTGTTGTCATTAGGGCATCAAACACACATGTTATTGCCACGTGACCCCACAACCCAAAATCTATTTACCTTCTCGTTCGACATCTACTCGTAATTTTGCTCCAAAATATTAAATTGATAAAATAAACAATTTAAACATTATTTTGTTTTTTTAACTAACAATTTAAACATTTGGTCGTTATAAAATTAGTGTATAATAAAAATTAATTATAAATTATAAATTTTAAAATAAGAATAAAGGAAGAAATTATTATTACAATAAAGTTAAAATTTAATTAAAAATCAACTAATTTGTGATACCAACTTTATCCAAGTAAACCGAATTAAAAAAGTTAGATTAGGTCAATGTTTTTACTATTGAAAAATTCAAATCGGTTCATTTTCTTAATTATTAATTTTGCTCAATCTTATAATTAGATAATACATTTCTCGAGATTAGATACGCGAGACTCTCGTGTCTTTTATATGATAAAATTTGAGGATGATATATTTTAAATGTATATTAAATGAATTGTCAAAATATATGCAAATTTTTTAAATATGTCATTTAAATAAATAATTTTGTAAATTACAATTTTAAAATAAAATGAAATGTTTGATTAAAGTAAGTTTATAAATTTTAACATGTTTTTCTGCTATTAATCATTTTATTAAATAGGAACTCATTTCCTAGTTAAGTAAGAAACTAATTTCCAATCTCTTTTTATTTTTTTCTAAAAATTGACAATTGATAGTAGTGTTCACACATGAGCTACAATTTCGGTGAGACCGGATCCTCTGTTCTAATAATCTTATTCCAATACTGTTTGGTATATAATATGATGTGGTTTTAACTACAAAATAATATTGTATTAAGTACAAAACAGGGTTGGAATAGAATAATAAAAATAATAAAAACAAGATCAACATATTTTTTCATTATCACGGTCTATCTAAAGTCAGCATATCTCTTCATTATTACGCCCAATTCCAAGTCAGCATATCTCTATTTTATATAAATAAAAAGACCGTAGAAATTCTATAAATATAATGTCAAATAATATAATTAAAACTAAAAATTGAAATTATTGTCCAATATTAGAGCATTAGTCACGTATACTCTGACTTGTTAGTGTTCTTATGCTAAGGTTTTGTGATGGTCTAGTCGGTGGCGGTGATTATAACCGTTGGTTTGGTGCAAGTCTTAACTTCGACAAGACAAGTGGCGTGCATGCAATCATTAATTGTGCAACCTTTTGCTTAATAAGGCCAAAGACTCTTTTTAGTTACTTTGAGATAGGACGTAGTCTATGTTTTGTTTAGGCACGAACTATCCCACTTAAGAAACCGACTAGATTGCCTCGTTAGAAAACAATCCAAACTCTAAGGGGCAGGTAAGTTAATAAGGAGTTCTTTTAGCTTAAGTGAGATTATAGGTTTGAACCGTTTTTATGTATGCAGCTGTTTAAAATTTAGAGTCAGAACTTTGTCTCTCACAAAAGATCTACCCGACTCAAGCGGGAATTAGTTTAAATATAGATAGCTTAAAGATGTCTTCTCATAATTAAGATCCTTTTAATACAACTCGTGGAAAAAAAAAGAAAATAATCCAAAATCCACAATAATTGGATTATAATATGATCCTATGGATTTAGTTTCTTAAGAGTGATTAAGAATTTAAGTCGAATGAAATGGATTCTTTTAGAGCATGTGTTAAGATTCTAAATTTAAAATGTAAATTTCAAAAATTAAAAGTATTAAAATTAAAAATTAAAAATAGAGTAGTTCGATTAATGTAGCCTTAAAAATTTTGAAAGGAACAATTTTTTAATTTAGTTTATATTCATAATATTTTTATTAAAAATCTATTAGTTTTTATAAATTAATTAATTTTTATATATCAGTTAGTTTTAATTTAAGAGTCTATTTCTTGAATTAAACTTTAATTTTTTGGATAAAAGTAATTTCCTTCTATAGTTATTTTTAAATTATTTAATTATTTAATTTTATTATTTATCATAACAATTTAATATCGACTAAACTTTATAATTAATGTGACCTAATAAATAAATACTTATAAAATATGATTAAAAAAAAGTGGAGAAGGGTATTAGTGTTTGAAATATAGGCTTTTGGTTGGGTCATTGTCACAAATATACGGCCTATCCTAATGTTGTTTTCATGTCCATTCTACTACCACGCCCATTTAATGTGCCATTAATATGTCGTTGAAACGGGGATCACTGAAAAATATTTATTATTTATAATATTTTAAAAGACTTTTTATTAAATATTATTTATTTTTATATAAATCATTAAATCTCCTCACTAATTAAGGATAAAGTTGTATAATATTTTATCTCTTCAAATTCTACGCATTAACAAATTTGTATTAAAATATTTTTGTTATTGTTTAATATTTTTAAAAAATTTAAATTAATTATTTATTGATTATTATAACACAATTTAATATGAGAACAATTATAAATATTTAATAATTAATTATCTTTACTAAAAATTTATTAAAAATATTTTTTTTAGTATTTACTATATTATATTGTATTTTTAAAAATATTAACTAATAAAAATATTTTAAAATAATAATAGAATCGAAAGTTATTCCCAAGTTCTAATAAATAATTAGTCCTTAAAAGTTAAAAAATTAATATTTTTTCTTTTTTAGAGGGAAGAAAAAATAGTTTACAAGACTAGTCGAAAGAAACAAAGTTCTGACATATCCTCTAGAATGATAGATTGGCACCCACTAAGTGTAGTATCTGAAGAAGTAAATAATATCTTAAACTGCTCCGCATAGCTAGCTAATTAGTCAGCATATTTGTTACCTTCTCGATAGATATGCCGATGTACCACCATCCAACTCTAGATAAACAGTTCGCTAATTCCTTGAACGATTGGATTGAAAGTCGTGGATCGGCTTGCCGCAGAAGAAAGGAGGTTAATCACAACGACCGAGTCCATTTTTAGTTCGATCCGGAGTAACCTAATGCCCATGCGAGTGTTAGTCATGAAAATATGCCCCAAAATTTTGCTTTCACCGAAAAACGCCGGCCGAGATTTTGGACGAATTTTCCCAGTCGATTGCCAATATTTTTTTCATTTTGATGAGTATGACAAATAATCATTTAGGAAAAAACAATTCAATTTACTTTTAAAGGTATGGAGAGAGATATGTAAGTATGGTACGAAACGAAATGATAGGGACGGAAGGAAAGGACGTTTAAAGTATTCATTTGAGTTTTTTATTTGTTTTTTTAATTTTTTTCAATTTTTAAAAATTATAAACATAATTTTACTTTTTATAATCTGAAATTACTATTAATTAAATATATTAATTATTTAATTAACCAAAATTAATAATAATTATTAACATTTTTAATTTAATTTAAAATATTTTAATAAATATCTAAATTTTAATTGAAATTTAATTTAATAATTTAAAAAATTACAACAAAAGTTGAACTAAACGACATTTAAGTAATTACATTTTCAAAACATCACTTTCAGGGACGTGCTGGGCCTAGTGGGTTCCAGCTCCTGCCCACGTGACCGAATTATCTAAAACATGGTCTGTTTTTTCCTTATTTTAATCAAAGAATCCCAAAGCTGATGGATTTGTTGCTGTGCCCAGTTTTAGCAATAACTCTCTTTTTCACTTCTGGTCAAAAACAAGAAGAGTGAGACCTTAGAGCAGGGATGCCAAAAGGGATGTGCGACGCCTGACATATAAAGGCAAAATTATATTATTTTGTTGAAAATAAAATCATTTTGTCAAAATTTTCTAAAAACATAATAATTTTTGCCAAATTTGAGTTCGGGTTTGAGCTCGGGCTCAGATTGGGGGCTTCAGATCGTCTGTCCCACTAAGTCTGTACTTACCCTGTGTCACAATAAAACGTCGACGTTTTCGCTTGAATTAAACCAACGCTTGCATCTCAGCCTCTCAGCTTCACGCTCACCTGAAGCCGAGCCATGTTTCCTTTGCTTTATTATTTTGCTTCCCGCCTCAGTTCTTTCCTTCCTCTTAATGGCATTCATTTTTCTGGACGCTCTAGGGTTTTCTCCATCTACATTTCTACATTGAACCACTGGATCTGCATCGAAGACAATCGGAAGTGTGAAACTACCCTCAGTTGCAACTCTCCGTGAAAGGTTATAATTTTTTTCCCCTACCACGACAACACCGTGAGATCATCTTTCTCATTTTTCTGTTTCTGTTCCTCCAGATCGTCCTCTCCAGAAACGTCACGCTCAGGCGAACCCAATGTTCAAGTTTCTGTTCTCGTGATTGACGGTAAGACTCTCATCCATGGGTTTTGTTTTTCTGTACGGGTTTAGGGTAGATCTCCATCCGTATAAAATCTAAATGTTGACGGATGAATTGTTAATGTGTTAACTATAATTATGAAGAAGCGAATAGTTTGTAGAAGTAATTATCCACGGTTTGGTTCGACATTAAATTCTCTGTTTCTTTCATTTCTCTGGAAATGCACTTCTCGATCAGGAGGACTGAAAGAAAATGTAGCTGTGAAGCGTTAAGGCAGGAGGTTAAAAATTGATTTCCAGTAGAGCTTAAATTTGTCCAGTAAAAGCAAGGGAAAGACAAGTCATGTAGAGTAGAAAATTGCTTCGGGATTGTATGGTTTTTCTGAAACCAACCTGTATTCTGCAACCCTTCTTTTCAGCTATCTGAAACGTTTAGCTCTGTCTTTTTCCAACCTCTACCGTCAGATTTCTCCCAAGTTGTAGCTCGTGATTGAAGGTCTAAATATCTTTTATACAGAAACAGCAGTAGCATTGTTGTTTATGTTAATCTCATCTGTAGATAGTTGTAGGAAATTGAAGTAATCTGCATGGGGGTTTGAGTTTCCATTTATATTCCACTTGACTCAATTAATCAATGCACTGACATTGTGCTACTTGCATTAGCTCTGCATCAATCTTCTTGCATTTGGAAACTTCAAATTTGAGGACTTCTTCTCAAAGTGGTAAGTCCTTTATCTTACCTTCATATTCAAATATTCTTTCTGTTTGTTGTGTATACATAGCTGAATTTGGTAAGTGAAGCATTTGCAATTTGAAACAAGTTTAATCTGAATG
>JANKOE010000206.1:6378452-6389339 GCA_026284465.1 Erythroxylum citrifolium | reverse complement strand
TATCTTGAATGAGAATAAAAAAACACAGGGACTAAGGTGAACGAATTAAAAACACAGGGATTAAGATGAATAATCAAATATATCACAGGGGTTGTTTTATGTGATTTGCCTATAAATATATGCATAAAAGTTAACACAACAGAGAAAAAATTGGTCTACTGAATAGAAGATTCCATCTACTTCTTTGCATTACTACTTACATATGGTTACATAGAAGGGTCATTTCAATGCCTTGCCTGAATAAAAATAAAATCATTTTCTCTTTGAAAATTTTAAATGAGGTGTGAGGCTATCGGTTATATATGGTTTCGTTTACTCTAAATCTAATTATTTTCTATTTTTTTAGAATTTTTATTAATATTATAATTAAGTTGGTGAATTTTGATAAATAGAAATTTATGAATTTAGAATCACTTTCTTTTAGATTTTAACTAAATAATAATCATAATAAAATATACACGTCATAAACATAAACAACAACAACATTCAGCATAATTTCTATGAAAGACGAAATTTGGGAAAGTCCTGCAGTACGTAGTCTTACTCCTAATTAGTAGAGAGGTTATTTTTAAATGATTCACATGTATGAATGAAAATAAGAATAATAAAAAATAATAAAAAATACAAATAAATAAATAACCCATAAAATTAGAAAAGAAAGAAAAATAAAAAATGAAATAAAAATACTAGGAAAAATAAATAAATAGATAAAAATAAACAACATATAATACTAAAAGAAATAAAAGAGATAAAATAAAATAAAAATATTATTAAAAATAAAAATCATAGTAACACTAATAAACATAGACAAACTTTATATTTATACTAATCAAATATTGTTTATACGATGATTCATTTCATTTTTTAAATTGGAATCGAACTATTCATCTAAACTTAAACTAATAAATTATTATAATTATATAAATTATTAATTTAAGTTGAATTTAATTAGTTTGACTTAATGTTAAAAGTTGGGTTGAGTTCGTTGATGATATTTGATTAGTATACATTTCACGTGATATGTAATTATTTTTTAACAAAAATTAAAAGGAAATATTTTTTCAAAAAATTAAAAATTAAAAAGAAAAAATTTATAGATTTTTTAAAATTAAGAGAATTTTGTAAATTTTTAGAAATTAAATGGAAAATATGTATCTCTTAATCAAATTTTAATTAAAATATAATATTTGATTCAATTTCTCAACCCTTGACCGAGACTTTCTTTAGGACTGTGTGTGTCCTACTTGTTTCTTTTTGTCTGGAAGCTGGTGTTGATTGTATCCTCAAACGCTCTCCAAGACTCCAACAGTTCCTTCTACATCAATAATTCCACCACCATTCAATATTCATACATATATATATCAGTCCCCTCAATGGGTAGATTCGGGGATACATGGGCTCACTTCCTGCAGAATCCAGAACATATCTGTACCCTCTACTGTTCCAGGACACCGTTAAACCAGCCAAAGCGTCCCCATGTTTGATCACATCATCATTCTTTATTTTCTTTTATACCATCAATGAATTTTCCTTTAATTTACTTGCATGGTACAATCCTCCAATGAAGGAACTACGAAGAACTAGGACTCAAAACTTAGTTTGGTTTGGCAATTAGCCAATCGGAATACCCGAGCTTCCTGTGCCTGAGACAACTGTGGGAACATTATTGGACAAAATGCAAAAATGGCGGACGTGGTCAAACTTGGTGGTGACTGATTGCCAACACTTAGCGGGGATGTGAGAGCAACGAAACGATGTCGTGTCGAGTTGTACTGCACTCTCAGTAGAGGTGGCAGATGCCTATCCTCTCAAACTGCAATATGAGTAGGACCAGTACAGAAGCTACGTACTAATTTTGAAAGATTGAAATGACTACATGAACATCGCTGTGACTGTCTTTCAGAGGTCTTTTAATATATTTATATATTTAAGATACATTTATGTATAAATAAGTATAGAGCAAGTGCTTGTTTCGGTGCAAATTAACTGAAAGCTCTTGATGCTTTAATAAAGCCATAGAAAAGCTTGGTTCTGACTGATGTGTTCTGCTGGGTATTAAGCTGTCCTAATCTACTCGAGAAAAATGCGTTCTTTATGGTACTGTTGCTACTACAACTACGACTTCTTTGTCTCTTGCGAGGTTATTGTCCTTTTAATGCTTCTTTGTTTTCATTGTAGGTATCAGTTTTAAGGGTGTTTGATATATACATTAAATGTGTGTGTGTCTCTGTGTATTTGAATAAAGAAAAGTAAGAGAAAGGCGAAGAAGAATCAGTGGAGCGTAGGGTAAAGTAAAAGCAGATGTCTTTCTCATTCGCAGATCCCTATGGAATGCAGGAAGGATGCCCAACATTGCTTGCTGAAACTCATTCTTTTTGTTTAAGTTTAAAGGAACTTGCTTTGTTCTCTTTATAAATCTTTTCAGTGAGCGAGTTAGTGAGAGAAGAAAGAGCATAGATTCAGTTGCAGAACTTGGATTTTGTTTATCTGGGTTGTTAGATTTTACCCCCTCCAATCTCAGTTCTGCTGCTGCTAGACAACAAAAACTTCACCAGTTTTCCATAATGAAAGTGGTGCGTGAAGTGTTTTGAGAGAGATAGAGAAGAGAGATGGTTCTGTGTGGTTAGTTTATTTTTTGTCCCAATGATTGAGTTGCCTTTGCCACAGGAGAAATTTGCCAAGAATCTCTTCTTTTAACTTTGAAAGTTATTAGGAGGGTACACAAAAGAAATGAAGGCCATGAGCAGTAATGATGATAATGCCAAGAACAACAATACTAACTGGTTAGGTTTCTCTTTGTCTTCTCACTTGAACATGGAGGTTGCTTCAAACCGAAATCACCATCATCATCCAGACTCCGCTTCTTCTGCTGTTCCTACTGCTATCCCGACAAGCTTTTACCATTCCTCACCACATCTCTCTTATGGCGTTTACTATGGAGTTGATGGTGAAATTGGTTGCTTGTACTCTCCTATGCCTGTGATGCCACTCAAGTCTGACGGCTCCCTCTGCATAATGGAAGAGCTTGCCAGGTCACAGCCTCAAGGTTAGCTACTTAGCTCGCATTTAAGTCCTCTATATTCTTTTCCTTAAGTTTAAGTTTATGTTGTTTTGGGGCGGTAAATGTTATTCTCAAACTTGCGTGAACGGTTCTATGTTTTGAATTTTTCCATATTAAGCTACAATGGTGACGAGCTCGACACCAAAACTGGAGGACTTCTTTGGTGGTGCAACCATGGGGACTCATCACTACGAAAGCAATGATAGAGAGACTATGGCTCTTAGTTTAGACAGTGTGTATTATGAGCAAAACCCAGATCATGAACCTGATAACCACAATTGTCTACACCATCTTCAACAGAACTCCAGGCACCAAATTCAAGCTCAACAGCTCCCTTACTATGGTTTTAGGAGCCAAGAGATGTTATTAGGAGAGGAGGTTAAAGAAACTCCAGTTTCTGATTGCCATCTTCAGCTTCCAAATCTTGGAGATAATAATGGTATGAAGAACTGGATCTCGAGAAACTATCAAACTAACCATCCAATGGACCATAAGATGATGGGTTGCATGGCTGATAATGGAAGTGAATCTGGGTCTATTAGTGCTCTGGCATATCGGGACTTGCAGTCACTGAGCTTGTCTATGAGCCCTGGTTCACAATCAAGCTGTGTTACTGGTTCTCAGCAAATATCACCTGCTGTGACTGACTGTGCTGCTATGGAAACCAAGAAGAGGGGGCCTGAGAAGGTGGATCAGAAGCAGATTGTGCACAGGAAGTCCATTGACACATTTGGGCAAAGAACTTCTCAGTATAGGGGTGTGACAAGGTTAGTGCTTCATTTATTCCCTAACAACACTTTTTATTCTTCTGTTTTGTCTACGGGACCTCTGATTTTTCTTAATATCGGTAAAGCTTTTCTTTGCATGTTAGCTTTTATTATGCTTGTCTCTTCCTTTGTCCTTTCTGATCTTTATTAAAATTTGATGTCTGTTGTCTCATAGTTTCCATTTCTCAATGGCTTTCTTAATCAGGCATAGATGGACTGGAAGATATGAAGCCCATTTGTGGGACAATAGTTGCAAGAAAGAAGGTCAAAGCAGGAAAGGAAGGCAAGGTTAGAGATAAATCCATCCACATTGTCTCCTTCTCGATAACTAAGCTTTTGTTTTTTATTCAACTCAGTTTCTGTAAATCACTGATTTCTTACTTTTTTTTTGCTTGATTGTGGTGCCATTCCAACAAATTACCTTTTCAGTCTATCTGGGTAAGCCTCCTTTCATTTCCAGTGAAGAGACATTTTTCAGATGTGTTCTCAGCTCGTGTTAAGCAAGTTAATCTAAATTTCAGGGGGTTATGATATGGAAGAGAAAGCTGCAAGAGCTTATGATCTAGCTGCACTCAAGTATTGGGGACCCTCTACACATATCAACTTCCCTGTAATGAAATTCGACCCTCTTATCCGAATTCAATGTTAACATTGCTTTCGAACTACTTGTGTACTGAAGTTGTTTTATTTTTACTTCTCAGCTGGAAAATTATCAAAAAGAGATTGAAGAAATGAAAAACATGACCAGACAGGAATATGTTGCTCATCTAAGAAGGTGAAAGCTTTTTAAATTTCTTTATTTTCATTTTGATGATCACCCATCTTTGTTTTGAAATTCATCATCTTTTAAATTGCTTCTTTGCAGAAAAAGCAGTGGATTCTCTCGAGGTGCTTCAATGTACAGAGGAGTGACAAGGTCTCTTTTATCCTATTTTTATAAATTTCAATATTTGTCCCACTTGCATTTTCTTCCCTAAACAAAACAATATTTTGTCTTTTCTGTTTCGATACTTGGCAGGCATCATCAACATGGAAGATGGCAAGCTAGGATTGGCAGGGTTGCAGGGAATAAGGACCTTTACCTAGGGACATTCAGTGAGTCCTGTTACTCTGAAGAACTGTTTCGGTTTATCAAAAGTTGTGTGATTATTGCCTCCAGGAATGTTTGGTTAATTAAGTTGCAGCTAAAGTAATAAAAGGATTTGCTTTTTTTACTTTAAAAAGTAGAATCTTTGAGCCACTCTCGGCTAATTTTCTGCTTTTAGGCACTTTTGAAATTATGCAGACTTGGGAATCAGACTAACTATCGTTAAAAACATTTCTTCAGCTAAGCAAAGTTGAAATGCATTTTGCAAAATGTTAACGAGTTTAATTCTGATTCTTCGAATAAAACTTCAGGCACCCAAGAGGAAGCAGCCGAAGCCTATGATATAGCCGCGATAAAGTTCCGGGGGGTTAATGCTGTAACTAATTTTGACATAACAAGATATGATGTTGAACGAATCATGGCAAGCAACACACTTCTTGCTGGAGAGTTAGCTAGGAGGAACAAAGACATAGGGTCCACCAGTGATGATGTAGCAAATAATGAACCTCCTGTTCTTTGTAGCAATGGAGAAGTCATTCCTTCGCAGAAAAACTACGAAAATGCACCGGATTGGAAAATGATCCTCCACCAATCATCTCCACAACAGGATCATAGAGCTACATATGCCGCTGACAACTATAAAACTCAGGCTTCCTCGTTGGCCCCGGAGAGCGTAATCGGAATCAATACCGTGAGTTCAATTCATCAGCCAGAGGTAGAAGATTTAGCCAAGATGGGAGCTCATTTGTCCAATGCTTCTTCACTGGTGACTAGTTTAAGTAGCTCCAGGGAAGGCAGCCCTGATAGAACAGGAAGCTTGCCAATGCTTCTCGCAATGCCACCTTCGGCAACTTCAAAGTTGTTTTCCAGTCCGACTAGTAACATAAATTCTTGGATCCCACCAACCCAATTGAGGCCTGCAGTGTCCTTGCCTCATGTTTCAGTTTTTGCTGGTTGGACAGATGCATAACAGGAGGCTAGCTTTTGCTTCAGGAAGATGTTACTCAAGTTTTTGCATGGGGAAAACATGAGTTACGAGACACAGCTAGCACAAGATTGTTGTTTAGTGCTTTTTCCCTTTTCAATATATTTTTTTTCCTTATCTTCTTTAGTTAGTGGAAAGAATTGGAGGGCTAGATAGAGATGTAAGCGGGACCTTTCCATGAACAAGAACCTCAAATTTTCAGACCCATCATGTCAACATCTCTCTATGTAGAAATCTCCAAAGTAATGGTGGAGGGAAGCTTTTAAGGCAATATGATTGAAGTCTATGAAATTATTTTCGCAATATGGGATCACTATATTCATAATTACATCCAGCTTTATTTGTTCTCTCAAGTACACAAAACCGGCAAGAGTTGGGTCTCTTTTTGCTTTGAACTTTTGACCATAACATATCATCTGATCTCATCAGCCATTATGGTTCTCCATGTTTGTAACATCATCATTACTCATTCCCCTTTATTATTTCAAGCTTTCGTCAAAAGTAGCATGCAAATTCCTTTCCTTTAAAACAATTCTCATATCAGGATTAGGTGGAATTTGTTTTTCATTCTTTTCTTTTCCATGAAAACCAAACCCACTGAGCTCTGTATTTCTTATAAGCCCACTTACTCCAACCTCATGATAGCTTGCACATAAAAGCTACTCCACGTCCATCCATGGGTTTGTATTACCAGTCAATCCCTCTTCTCATAGTCTCTTCCCACACGTGCACTATCGTCTCTCGTCCTGTACATTTCAAACCTCATGGTGACCCCAACATCATCATTTGTGTTCGAACTACTCAGAAATAGTCGAGCGATTCTCTAAAGTGAGGAATGATAGTTCCATGACTAGAAACTGACCAACTAGAGATGACCTTGGAAGAAGTAAATTCTTACAGGAGCAAGTTCGTTGTGCCGCAGCACTTGCCATTGGTCACAGAAACCTGTGTAACATTCTGAAGTGTATCCATATGACTTCTGACAGAATATGAAAACAATATCATTAGTTACAAGAATCAAAGAATAACTCCTGATTATGTTTCAGACATTTGATTATAATTTTGCAGTTGAGATTTCAGGAATCCACCATGCAAGTGTAATGATTTTTTACCGAGAACATCATATTACTCATCAACACAGAAAATGTCGATCGAATATGCATATGGAACAGTGAGTTTGGTACATAAGAGGAGAGCTTTATAATGGAGCTGGCATTAAAAATGCTTTCATGTTACTGCTGTTTATTTAGCTAGAGACCTCTTTTTGCTTTTATCATTGGCTGTCATGCGAAAGCACGTTATGCTTTTGCAGCTTTGGTTTTTCCAAAGTGAACAACCAACATTTGACATCCAGAAAAAAGATTAAAAAGCATCCATGCATGTTTACCTTGTCCTTGCATTGACAATTTGGTGAGATTAACTTCGTCATGAATCATGATCTAATATCGCAGAATGTTCTTACTGAGATTTGAATAATTATAGCACCATGTAACTGCTCTGTGGTGTAATTCATTATCTTAAACATGCTATGACGTCATAGTCCCGCTTATGGGTAATTTGAACAACTTGTTCATCCTGAGTACTCCGATTATTAGTATATCATCTAAACTTAAACCAATAAAGATAATATTCATAGGTGTGAAATCTAAAGAGAAAAGAAAAAAAGAACAGTCTGTCTTTGATCACTTTGGGACGAAATTTTCCAATACAAAAAGCTCACGCATGCATTAACTAAAAGAAAGACAAAATGGGAATGCATGTACCTTGTATGGTCAAAAGGGTATTGTTCTTCAGCATTATTAGTAAAGTTTAACTACTATTGATCACAAAATGAATGAAAAGAAATCAGTGTACGGTGTTATCGGGATAAAGGGTTTGTCAAATTCTATTGTGTCATCACTGTCATGTCAAAAATATGCACTATGATGGTGTCTCACACTACTCCTCACTATACTCCTTTCGTTTAACAGTTGGATCCATCTAATCCCACCGAACGTGTAGCTAGCTCGTTTAGTGCTAACACTTTATTGTGACAGACAAATGTTCCAAAGTTGTAAGAAGTTAACAACGAATACAGCTCGTCAAGGCAAAGTGATTTCACGTCGTGATGGAATAGTTGTCGGTGAAACCTTCAATGTTTTAAATAGGGAATAACGTCGAAAGTATGCCGAAAGAAGAATAAATTGCATCTGTCGTCGACACCTCCGATGTGATGTATGTTTCTGAAAAAAGTTGTCATCTAACAGTGAAAAGCATCAACGTTTTTTGGTTTCTTTCCTTTTTGTCTCGATTTTACGACTTGAAACGAATCCAAGAAGAACAGAGCAAGTTTATAATTTACATCGTGTGTGTGTGTTTTTCTTCCCCCTATAAATTTGTTAGGTATTGAGTTTGATGTTATATTTAGGCAGGGGAGATTTGTGAAACAGATTACATTTCATAAATTTTGTCACTGATAATATACAGTAACTGATAAGGCTGCCCTTTTTTTTTATTATAATATCATAAGTTCAAATCACGAAACCGAAAAACATAAAGCCTTATACATCGAATATGTTTGACACTCATAATTCACCGATTCACCGGCAGAGTTATTTGGAGCCCAATTCACTATTGAGCCTCTTAAGATTTAAAAAAATTAAATATTTTTTATTTTTAATTAATATATATATATATATATTTGATAACTGAACAAGTCCCCTCTCTTGAAGTGTGTCGAGCCGCCACCGTTAATGTGATTTGTGAGAGATTTTATGAAGAAGGGTGTTCCAAAATTTTTC
Organism: Erythroxylum citrifolium; assembly: GCA_026284465.1. NCBI lineage: Eukaryota > Viridiplantae > Streptophyta > Magnoliopsida > Malpighiales > Erythroxylaceae > Erythroxylum > Erythroxylum citrifolium. The sequence goes on along the minus strand of JANKOE010000206.1, from coordinate 6,380,659 downwards.
TTTCACATGGAGGTGATTAGACGTTAACCCTACAAGGTTTTAAACAAATTTCAAGGACAAACCAGTACCAATAGCGACATGGAGAGTAATCATGGACTTTTCAGTGACATCGACAGTTATTGAATTAGGATCTTCCTTTAAAAAGTTAGAAGCGGTGATCCAATCACCTTCAATGGCAGCTTTGTACAGTGGCAAGTAACGATTGACACGAGAAAGTAAGGCAAGACTGACATGTCTGACTGTTTTTCTTGACTTTTTGTTCTTCCGTCACGTCTGTTTTTTATATCGATAAGTTTTATAATATTTATTTTACGAAAGGATTTAGGGATGTTTTAGCGAATGCATATATGACCGTTTGATCAATAATTTAACTAAGTTGTTGCAAATATTGACAAAGATCTTGTTATAAAAAGATTTCAATCTATGAAAAGTAGGCGAGAATCATTGTAATTTTAACTATTTTATATTTTTAATAAAACTCTATTTTTTATTTAGTTTGATATGAAAATTTTTGTGAAATCTATATTTTATTTGGACCCTTCTATCTTAAATTCCTGGTTTCGTCATTGCACAAATTCCTTATATATAAACAAAGAGATGAAAAATGTAGTTATTGGTTAAATTTCGTTGAATCTTGCTGTAATTTTACATATTATCAATATAATATTTAATTTTAAAATTTATTATTAATCGTTTACCGTTGTTATTTTATAACTTTCATCTTTTTATTATCAATTTTAATTAAAAACTTTAACTACGAACTTTAAAATAATATCATTTTCATTACATAATATCACACATGACACTATATTGCGTCGTTTTGAAGTTTGCAATTGCAATTCGAATCGAAAATGAACATAAAAAACATTCCACTACCAACCACTTGATTGAAGTTACAATTCATCGATCCAAATTTATTAACTATGCAATTTTTTTAAAAAAAATTATTTATACACATTAATTATTATCATCATTGTTAGCAAAAGGAGAGAACTATAGCTGGAATGATGTTTCATGAACAGGAAGTCAATTCAACAACTCGATCAAGGGGAGGAAATCAAGAAATAGAGGTTTGGTTTGGTCCAACTGTGCCTATGCATGAAGTTGATGATCAGATCATGGTTTCTAAACATAGAAATGTTTCATGTGCCGTACCTACCAACCCTAATCATATCGTACGATTCAACCAAAACCACGATTTCAACAGTAACCCAAATCAAGAACCCAGAAACCAAATCTTTCTTTTAGAACCACCCAATCTAATCGCATTCACTGAACACTTATTGATTTGGTGTTGGTATTAAATAATAATGATCGTGCATGTACGTCAATCATTTCGGTGCCGACTCAAAAATCAAACGTATGTTTGATCAAAGTTTCAGTTTTGAGTTTACCGTAATCATCAAAGCCTTAAATCATGAGATTCAGGAAAACTGGAATTAAGTCAACGGAAGTGGCGGGAAAGGAGGGAGGGAGGGAATGATGGTTGACCTACTCGGTTTGAAATTGAATCTCTGGTTCTAGTTTGTATGGGCTATTTTTGGGTCTTTGTTTTTCTTTAGTGGGGCTTGTCCCAGCCCCGAATGTTATATTCAATAATTCAAAATTAAATAACGAATTATTTTTAACTTTGTCTCAAAAAATTAAAATAATAAATAATAATCACTAATAATATAAAATAACAATAATTTTACATATTTTATATATAAATAATAACCACAATTTATATAAAAAAAGACAATCATTATCATATAAATATAAAATTAAGAACAATATAAAGTATTTAAAATTTTAAAATTTTGATTTTTATTATATAATAAATAATAATTACATCAAAACATCCAATAAAAAGAATAATAAATATCCTTAACTCTCAAATTATTATAATTTACGATAAGAGCTCGTAATAAGGAAACAACCAAGTAGAATTGAAACATGAAATAAAATATATATTATTTAATTTACTATCAATTAAATGTATTTATATATTTAATTAATTAGAATTAATTATTACTAAATTTATAAATATCTTAATTTAATTCAATTTATAAAATTAATTTAACAATTATTAATCAATATAATTAAATTTAAAAATATTTTGAAAATATATATTTCAAATAAAATTTGATTTAATAATAAAAAATATATAAAATAAATATTATTTTATAAATAATAATTTTTAAATTATTATTTTAAAAATAAAATAT
>JANKOE010000206.1:6357749-6374684 GCA_026284465.1 Erythroxylum citrifolium | reverse complement strand
TGGTTCGATTATATATGATTGCCAGTTGCTTTTAGCACAACGGCCAGATATTCAGGTTAAATGGCTAAGTCGTCAGTTTAATGTCTTAGCTCATCGATTAGCTCGTAATTTCCTTTCGTTTTTTTCTAGTATGTTTACCAACTCTCCTCGGTTATGTGTTTCGGATTTTTTTTAGTTTAATGGATACGGTGGCTTTCCCGAAAAAAAAAGGATAAATAAATTATTAAAAAATATATTTAAATCAGTATTTTAAATAAAATAATTTGATAATAATATAAAATTAAATTATAATTATTTTGAAAATAAGATGCAAATTGAAGCTATAAAAAGGACACTGAAACCAAGTCTTAATAGTAAATTCACCATATAAAGTCATCTTCAATAAGTGACAAGAGGGAGACCTAGAAGCAAAGAGACCTAGAAGGATGTGATGTGACGGTGTCCAAGGGACCAAATGGGCTTTAGGTTAAGTGAGGACTAAAGAGCGGTTGGAATTTGGAAAGGCATAAACGTAAGAAACTGAACGGGGTCCCTTTTGGCGGATCTTCCACTTTCCGTTGAACGAATACAGCCCCAACACTGTGTTGGTTTGTTGGCACTCATGTTCTGTCTTTTGTTACCTGCCCAAATTGGACCACTTTCAAGCCCAACTACCTCTCCAAGCTTTGAAAAGAAGTCATTCTTGAAATAACAAATTGGGTTTCCTGACCTCCGGTGAGTGAGGTCAACATTACATGTGTTAAGGTCAAAGAGGATTGTGACAAGAAAAAGGAATTTTACTCACTCGCAGGGAAAATGATGTATGAAGTCAATAAAATACATCGTTGTATTTGTAGGTTTGCGTGACGCTTTCAAATGGTAGGCAAAAACTGACGACGTATACGGTATATGCTCTCTAACTTTGACTACACCACACAAGATGAATTGAAATTTAAAGGGCCTCCATCAAATCTTATCTAGAATAAACCCCACTAATAGTATTTGACTATTTGTTTTCAAAATTATAAAAAAACGTAATTATTATTTTATAAAATGTGAGCATCTTTGATTTTTAAATTTTAAAAAATAAAAAGTTTGTAATTATTATTTTTTACATCAACAATAATTACAACATCTCGTATAAATTTCGCTGACATAGAGAGTCTGGGAAAGTTCAGTAATACATAACTTTATCTCAACTAGTAGAGAGATTGTTTTCATTTTATTTTATTTTTTTGCTTACGATGAAACGAAAACAAAGCATTACATTATTAGTCTCGGGAGACAAATCTCATCCATATCTTCTAGTAGGAGTGAGAGGCACCCTATCGGTGTGGTAACAAAAGTAGTAATTTCTAAACTATAATGTGCGGCAACAGTGGCAAGCCAGTCTGTACATCGATTGCTTTCCTTGTATGTGTGACGCGGGACAACTGTCCAGTTCCGTTCCAACATCGCGTTAATGCCCATGACTAGAGGGTTATTAGTCTGAGTCTTGTTGACTGAGATGGATAGAAGGTTGAACACCACTTAAGAGTTCACCTCTAGTTCAATCCGACGATATCCCTATCCCATGCGAGCTGGAGGCTAGAGAAAACTCTCCAAAGTTCTATGGCGAGCGGAAAGCACCTCTTAATATTCTGAACAAAACCTCAAAGCCAAGTGCCTATACTGTCTCGGAGGATTCCTCCTTTCGATGCCAATGAGGATATTCTTTTGCAAGCTCCATCAGTATTCAGCTTGACCTTCCTGAGTGGGGTTATTGTTTTCATTTTTTTTTAACAAACATAAAAGCCACGATTATTAATATTTTATTATATATTGAATAAATCGTTAAATATATGTAAAATTTATAAAATTATTATACTCTCATTCATATATTTACTTTTATAATTATTTTAGAGTATCTGATATTTTTAATTTAATAATAAAATTCATACATGATATAAATATAATTTATAACTATTGTGTAGTAAAAATAGTAATATGACATAATTATCGTATTATTCACATTAACAGAAAATTTAATATACGAGTAGTTAGATTATTTTAATTTTGTTTTTAAATTTCAGGCTAATATTGTAAAATTGTTTAAAATTTGATGATTTTGTTTATAATTAACCCAAAATTTTATCATATGGTACTACATCAAACTTTGAACATGACCGAATGTTCGAAGCACGACAAAGGACTTTGAATGGCTCACATCATCACCCACGACTACTTGTACTTTTTATTACCATTATAATATGACCAATAAGCTGAAAGGTACAGAAGCCACGCTGTGCTCAGCCCAGTGGAAACTACACCTTCGCGGAAAAATCCTACTAAGAACAACTTGATTATAATAAGCCCCCTTCGTTTTTTAAAACAAACTAAGTTTCTTAACAAACGATCATGTTCCTCCTACTACAGCCGTCACCGTCGAAGAAATCTTTGTTTTATGATACTGCATCACTGTATTAGTGATAATCATGTTTAATAATGTCTAAGAATCACTGACTGCGGACACTTGGGAAAAAGAAAAGCTCGAGGTAATTAGCATGTCAGGTATGAATTGGGACAACCCTACTGTGGATTGGTGAGGAGGGGTCATAATCATGATTAATAAGAGATGACAGACAGTTCTACAGATCAGAAAGGTTTAGGGAATGCAATGAGAAAGAGGTGAGAGCATTAATAAGAGGATGAGAGACTACTACGTTATCATTATTCCTCGTCACGGATAAACTGGAGGGTGACCCAGACCCTCTTTTTAGCTTCTGTTCCTCTTCTTCTTCTTTCTTGAACGTATTCAATCAGTCCCACATCGACAACTATCCGTGCCTTGCCTGTAACTTCAATGGAATGACCAAACTACCCTCTTCACCCAACTACGAGTTGTCGCTGTCTCGCACCTCATTCATTTGTGCAGGTCACTACTGCCACACACGAACTGTCTCTCTCTCTCTCTCTTATTTTCTCACCCCTCATGGTCAATTTTCTTTCACTTACGAGTTCTAGTAGAATAGCTTGGAGGACTCAAAGCTTGTGGCTTGTTTTGGCTATATGAACTGGACCTTTGTTTTTCTCGCAATCGCAGGAAAGGGAAAATCAGGTGGAAGAGTGAAAAGTTAACAAAAATGCTCAATCAGTACTCTGCTTTACTTCCATGTATTGGCCTTTCCTATTCTTGTTGCTTATACGTTGTTTGATCTTGATGTTTTGCTTCTTGGGGTTTTATGAAGAAAACCATATAGATTGACAGATACAGAGATGACTCAGTCACAGTGGCTTTTTTAAAGAATCTATCTTGTTTGAGCTTCCTTTTTTTTTTCCTTTCCCCGGGAAATACTATCCGAACTCAGGATTCAAGAACCAAAGCCGAGGATTGAGTCTTTTCTGATGGGTGCTTGGGCAGTGGTGTTCTTTACACTACTAATCTGCATAAAACCTTCAGTATCAGATCCAAGCGACGAACTTTGCTTAACCCACTTAACTCAGTCGCTGAAAGACCCAACAAACGCACTCCAAAACTGGACAAAATCCAATTTTGCGAACCCATGCTCTGGTTTCACATCCTATCTCCCTGGAGCCACGTGCAATAATGGTCGAATCTACAAGCTTTCTCTCACCAACCTCTCTTTACAAGGCTCAATCTCTCCTTTTCTATCGAACTGCACCAACCTACAAACTCTTGACCTGTCCTCTAACTCCATCTCAGGTCCTATTCCAACAGAATTGCAGAAGTTGGTCAATCTTGCGGTTCTCAATCTATCCTCTAATAGACTCGATGGAGAGATCCCACCTCAGCTCGCATTGTGTGCTTATTTGAATGTTATTGATTTACATGACAACTTTCTCTCTGGTCAAATACCACAACAGCTTGGTCTTTTGGTGAGGCTTTCTGCTTTTGATGTGAGCAACAACAAGCTCTCTGGGCCAATACCTGCTTCATTGGCGAATAGGAGTGGGAGTTTACCAAGATTCAATGCAAGTTCTTTTGATGGAAACAAGGATCTTTTTGGCTACCCTTTACCTCCAATGAGGAGTAAAGGTTTGCCTATTCTGGCCATAGTTGGAATTGGTCTGGGAAGTGGGTTCGCTAGTTTGGTTCTCAGCTTCACAGGGGTATGTATTTGGTTAAAGATTACAGAGCAAAAGATGGCTCTTGAAGAAGGCAAGATTAGCCAGCTTATGCCTGATTATTGAGCTTGATCAGGGGTAGTTTGTTTCAAGATATCAACGATTAGTTCAAGGTATGATTAGCAAATACTTGGAAGATTACTGGGGTTCGGACTCCACTTAAGTGTGAGCTAATGCTGCTATTCTTTCTATGATATGCTTCTTCAGCCGTCATAGAAGCTTTCTTTTTTCTGATTTTTGAAGGGTTTTCCTTCTGATTTCTCTCTTGTTTCGTTTTTTGTCTCTGATCCTTTGACCAATTTGGGTTCTTTTCACCTTCACTATAAACTTTAGATTTTCTTTTATAGTATTTATTCTCAGAATTTGTGAACCTTATAACCACCTTGTATAAAGCAACTCAAAGCAAGAAAATAGTGCAGTTTCTTGCAATGTAATGTAATCTGGTACTTTAATATCTTGGTCTTTCTTTTCTCTTATGTGATGTGAGTGTGCCTGGCTCTGGAATTTTGTCTGGAGTGCACTAAAAATACGGAAAAGAAAAACAGTAAGCGTTGTGGTGGGGAAGAAGATAACTTTTGTGGGATAAGACTTAGACCTGGAACTGGGTGCTTGCATTGAATTAATTAAAAAATGCGCTTCTACCTACTTTAAGACTTTCTAGGGCTTTGTTATTGTGAGCTGGTAGGAGACCAAACACCACCACATGGATCGCAGATTGTCTGGTTCTATCATAAGCTTTTTATATGAGACTTTTTATATTGATCTTTGGTTCACCCTGCTAGGCCAACATTCTGGTTAGTTTTGCTGGTCTCTACTCCCCTTTGCTCAATGTCAAAAGTAACTCCTCAGAATATACATATATATCGTCGAGTGTGCAAATACTCAGTAAATTGCTTGCTGTTTCTTTGGAGTTCAGATTCCATGACAAGAGTTTATAGTAGTTTTGGCCATTGATCAGGGTTTAACAAGGTAAAAGTGAGGATCACCACTCGTTTCTTAGAGCATTCCAGACGCAACAATTAAGCATCTGAGATTCTTAGAAGGAAATAACAATTGAGCATTTGAGACTCGTAGAGAGAAGAAACGTGACTTTTCATGACGTAAGATCAATTTATAGGACTGATATCAAACTTGGCCGGCCAATCAAAGTCCTAAATTTTGGCACATCAAATTTTCTGTTTCCTTTATTCTTATTTATTAAATCTTATATACGTATTTGTGTGGTTTTTACGCAAATGTGTTGATAAGATTTAATAAAATATAATAAAAATACCATAATCAAAATAATCTGATTTTGGCATTATTTTTTTAGTTGCCCATGAGGTGTCTTAAGCGGGTTCTAACTAAGGGAAGATATTTTTAAGTCATTCACACCCAGACTAATCCCCGCTCGAATTGGGTAGGTCCTTTGCGTGAGGCAAAGCTCTGGCTTCAAGTTTTAAACGACTGCATACATGAGGAGGGTTCGAACCCACGACCTCACTTAAGTCAGAAGAGTCCCTTACCAACTCACATGCGCCTTGGGGTTTGATTTTGGCATTATTAGCAGTCATTCTTCTTAAATTTAATTTTAGTTTAAACCTTAATCACTTTTGTCAGCTTAATTTGGTTGGATTGATGTTCAAAATTTTAAATAATGCTTGGTTTCTACTTCTTTGTTGTAGTTTTCAATTTTTATTTTGTCTGTGTTTTATATTTTTTAAATAAAAATAAAAACCTAATCGTTTATTAATTTCAATTCAAAAGTGATAATAATTAGATGTAAGACAAAACTTAAAGATAAATTATTTTTAACTAAATAATTTTATTTTAATCTCTTATATAATATTTATTAACAAATTATTAATTTTTTATTAAAATAAATAATTTATAAATTAATATTTATTTTAAATATATTAATTATTAAATCAAATTTTCTTTGAAACTTATAAAATTTAAAGATATTTTAAATTTAATTATATTTATTAATAATTATTTAATTTAATTTATTTAATTTAATTGCAAAAATAAAATAAAATTATTCACAAGTCTCATTAATAATTAATTTTAATTAATTGAATGTATAATATTAAAGAAAATTATTCATAATTCTTATTAAAAATTAATATATGAAATAACTAGATATTATATAGTTAGTTGATGATAAATGAGATTATGAAAAAATAGAAAATAACTTTTTATGATTTTTCATAATTTTTTAAAACCGACAGAAACCAAAACAACAAATAGAAAATAAAAAATTCAAACAAATGGTTTTTTTTTACAGAATTTGAAAACAAAAACAAAAAGTTAAAAATAAACATGAAATCAAATAAACCCTAGTTTTTATATTTATTTTGCATAAGTAGAGTTAATTCTCTTAAATCTAAATTAATTAAAAACTTAATTAAGTCAAGTTTTTGCTTGTTAAATTGTGTTAGACCATTTTGTTATTTGTATCAATTTATAACATTGGACCTTAAAATTCACTCCCTCACTCACTCCCCTAATTCTCCTTCCAATTCCAACTAGTTGTCCGAACTTGACAACTTGGTCACAATCTATTGATGACATTGCCCACCTTGGAAGCATGATGGGGTAGTAGGGTGGATATGGATTAAAAAATGGTTTTGCTTCACGTGTAACAACAAGGACCTAGGTATGATTATTTATTAATATAAGGGCTACTTCTATAATAAAAGATTTATATCACTTGTGATGTTTCTCTCACTGGGGTAGCAGAAAATGCTAAGCATGCGTCTTAGCTTATGATGAAATATAGACAAAGATACTTCACTTCCAATTCCAGCTTCAAAGTGATGATTCTGTCTCCAAGCATTGCCAAGCTTAGCCAAGAACAAGACCCCACAAAAGTATTCCCTTGTCTAATCGGAATCGCTCCACAATCCCATGGCTGTGATTACAATTACTCAAAAGAGCTCCTCACACCGAAAGAAGAAATTGGTCAAACCTGCTTTCATTCCTCTCATCAATGGGGTCCTCTCTCATCTCCGTCAATCGGATTGCATGTCATCATGAAGTTGGGACCCCCTCAAGTCAAGCTCAACCCCCAATTCATTGCCTTTGTTTTATACGAAAATGCCCCCAGGACGATCCTCAGGTGACTCAGCTTTCCTGGAAAGTATAACAGGAAAGATGCTCCCCCTGCCCTTTCCTCAGCAGCATCCATCAACAGTGGGCAAGTGGTAACCACGAGGGGGTGGCGTGGTAGTAGCTCGCCTATGCCCCTTAACCATGTGGTGGGGAGTTCGACTTCTCTCATGAGAATGGAACGTTCCTCGTGGCTTAGTGTGAGCTCCCATGGCGAGTCCAGATTAGTCGAACACCTGTGTAGTGCCAAAAATCGGATGGTTTACACAAAAAAAAAAAAAACAGTGGGCAAGTGGTTGTATCTAATTTTGGATTTTGAATATATATATATCATTTCGGTTATTTAAAAAATCAATAAGGCTATTTTTTTGTTTCAGCGCTCTTTATGAGGTATGCTATGCCTCATCATTGAGGAGGGAGACAAGCAGAACTGACATTGTATCAGCGAAGTGTGTACCATTGTATGGTAGCTGCAGGTTCATTCTTGGTTTTTACATTTTTCACTCCAAAAATGCTTACAGTTAGTGGAAGGTAAAACCGACATAAACGAGCCAACTATAAACTTCCAAAACCTACCAACCGTACGATACATTTTCTGACCGGACAGACTATTGCTGTTGATTTAAAGGCAAAATGATCATGAAGCTCTTTTTTTTAAAAAAAATATTTTTTAACTTTTAGAAAATTATTTTCTTAGAATTTTGATTAAAATATAATAACAAATATATACAGCGTAAAATGTTAGAAATAGACTATGAAGAATAAATTAGACTAATCCTATAATTGCAATATAATAGATTCAAGAATTAGATGGACAAATATCTGAAAATTGAGGATCAATTGAGTTCATTGTTATTTTCTATGAAACGGAGCGATAGAGATGCAGAGGATTAATTACTACTATTTCAAACCTTGATTAGAAAATAAAAACCTTACAGTTAATAATAGGGCGACTGTATTTAAGGTTGGCTAACAGTAAGGCCTCCTTCGCACTTCAAATATGGGTCAAGCCTACCCATCATAACAAGTTCATGAACACAGATCCAATGATACGTATGAAAGAAGTACTAAGCCCAATTATAAAAATAATCACCGTTTTGGGCTAAATACAACAAATGCTCTAATTATCTCGACATCTAATTAATCGGGATTTGCACAAAATTATGTTTATTGTTTATTATGCTAGTCTACAAAATTAATGATAAAATTTTATTATTCTCCCACTTGGACAACATAACCAACATCAATGAACAACATAAACAAATCTCCATATTAATATAACAATATGTAGCCATAATAGAATGTCAAAGTAGAGCCAACAATCTCTCAATCATAAGTCCACAAATGAGGTTACAAGTACCTCAACAGTATAAAAATCAAACCCAATAAGAGTACTGATAACATATATGTAAGATACTCATACCTTGATGACCTAAATAGAATGTATCATAAGGAATTGCATACAAAATGGTGATCCGTTTGTGCAATTCCATAACAAAATGGCCCAAGCATCCACCAAGAAACCAACTAAGATTTAACAAAATATCTCAGAACAACAAAATGAGTCTGGGTACAAAGCATCTCTAACAAAATGCCATATATATACAAACATTTAAACGTATATGTGCAGTATATCAAGCAAGTATATGGCAATAATAATAATAACAACAATTGTAAGCAAAAGTCTTTAGACTGAATAACAAAATAGTTAAATACAATGTTACTATCAAAATTAACATAAAAGACAGACTCCTACTAATCCAAGGCATGCAAAGATCTAAATAGGCTCATACGAGTTACATGATTCACAAAAGCCTTAATAGTCAAGCCTTTGGTTAGAGGGTCTCCTACTATAAGATCGGTGGTTATATCATCTATAACGGTCTGATATTCCTTAACCTTCTCTCTAACAAACATATACTTTGTATCAAAATGCTTCAAATGCTTGGAGTTCTTGCATATTTGAGAGAAGCCCACTACAGTAGAGTTATCACAGTATATGGTTAGAGGTCTTGAAACACTCTCCATAAGATGAAGCTCAGAAATGAAATTCCTCAACCATATTGCCTGTCGAGTAGCTTCGTAATAAGCCACATAGTCTGCCTTTATAGTTGAAGTTGTTGTAAGTGTTTGTTTAACACTTTTCCAAAAACAACTCCTCCAGCAAGCATAAAGATATATCCTAATGTGGATTTGTGATTATCAGGGCAGCTACCATAATCAAAATCAGAATAACCTATTACCTCAAGGTGATCAGACATCTTATAAGTGAGCATGTAATCTTTAGTACTTTGTAGATGCCTCAAAACTCATTTCACAGCTTGTCAATGATCCACACCAGGGTTGCTCAAGTATCTCCCAAGTGCACCAACAACAAAAGCAATATCAGGACGTGTACAAACTTGAGCATACATAATACTGCCAACAACAGAAGCATATGCAACCTTTTCCATCTCTGACTTATCTTTATCATTTTGAGGACATTAGCTATTCGAGAGTTTGTCACCCTTTTGGATGGGTACACTGCAAGGATTATAAGTCCTTATATTTAATCTATTCAAGATCCTTTCAATATACCTTTTATGAGACAAATCAAGAACACCACGAGATCTATCACGATAAATTTCAATGCCTAGAACAAAAGAAGCATCGCCAAGATCTTTCATATCAAAATAAGTTGTCAACATTTGTTTAGTCTTAGAAAGAAAACCCATATAATTACTGGCTAAAAGAATATCATCAACATATAAGATAAGAATAATGAATTTTCTCCCATTATTTTTCAAGTAAATGCATTGATTAACAACATTTTCCTTGAAACCAAGAGAGCAAACTATTTGGTCAAACTTCAAGTACCATTGTCTGGAGGCTTGTTTCAGCTCATAAATGGATTTTCTCAATTTGCATACCATGTATTCCTTACCTTTCTCAACAAAACCATCAGACTGATTTATAAATACATTTTCATACAAATCACCATTTAGGAATGTAGTTTTTACATCAATTTGATGGAGCTCTAAATCAAATTGAGCAACCAACGCCATCACAATACGTAATGAATCTTTAGTAGAGATCGGGAAAAAAGTCTCTTTATAGTCTATACCTTCCCTCTGGTTATACCCATTTGCGTCTGGCTTTGTACCTTTCTACCTCACCTTTAGCATCACATTTAGTCTTAAAGACCCATTTACACCTAACAGTTTTATAAGCACTGGGTAATTCCACCAAATCCCAAACGCCATTCGTACTTTAGAAGCCAACTCATCTTCCATGACTGCCAACTATTGTGAACTACACGAACAAGAAATGGCATCCTGAAAAGAAATAGGATCTGAATCTTCAACTAGATTGAATTCATGCTCCTACAAGTAAATATAGTAGTCTCGGAATTTAGAAGGCTCGGTGGATTTAGGAATCCTTTCAGATCTCCTAGGTAGAACTACAACCACATCTGGGACTTTAGTATTAATGCCATCCTATTGAGGAATATCAACATCATTTCCTGGATCAACTACATCATCATGAATCAGAGGAGATTGAATGGCCTCAGGATGAAAAACAACAAGTGTAGGAACAACACGATCCTCTTTGAAACCAACAACACGAGATTCATATCTTTCATTATGTTCCATTTCCCCTTCAAAATTGACAACCCGTTCTGATTAAATAACTCTAGTAGCGTGATTGAAACAATAGAATCTTGAACCTCTTGAGACAGTAAAATAACCAATAAAGTAACCTGAAATAGTTATAGGATCAAGCTTCCTCAGTTGAGGATTATAAGCCCTTACCTCAACCTTACAGCCCCAAACACGGAAATGCTTCAAGTTGGGCTTCTTTCCTGATATAAGCTGAAAAGGAGTCTTTGGTATAGATTTACTAGGCACATGATTAAGAATATAAACAACAGTCCTCAAAGCGTCTCCCCACAAGAACTCTAATAAGGTGGAGTGACTAAGCATTCACCTAACCATATCCATGAGAGTACGATTTCGTCTCTCTGCAATCCCATCTTGTTAAGGAGTGTCAGGCATGGTATATTGCGCTTCAATTCCACAATCCTGCGAGTATCTAACAAAAGGGCCAGGGTTTCTACCAGTTTCATCATACCGATCATAATACTCACCACCTCTATCATATCTTAAACATTTGATATGCTTCCCAATGTGCAATTCAATAACATTTTTCAGTGATTTAAAAGCATCCAAGGATTTAGATTTCTCATGCAATAATTCGTTCCAACCATACCGAGAAAAATCATCAATGAAAGTGATAAAGTACTTGTAGCCTCCTATGGCAATAGGAGTAACGGGTCCACAGATATCTGTGTCAATTATCTGTAATGGTTCCTCCTTCCTAGCCATTTTCTCCTTTCTTACTTTAGTTGTAAACTTCCCTTTTATGCAATCAACACAAGTGTCAAAATTAGAGAAGTCCAGATGATGTAAAATAGTTTCCTTAATCAATATCTCCATTCTCTCCTTAGAGATATGTCCTAACCATTTATGCCACAATATAGAAGATTTTTCAGTAACTCTCCCACCTTTCTTTCCAACAACAACATCAACATCATCAAGTGGTCGGTTAAAACGAGAAGAATTAGCAATTAGCATAAACAATCCATCACGCATAATTGTAGAACCAACAATAGTAGAATCATAGTACAAAACAACACCATTATTGATTATATGGAAAATGTATCCACAACTGTGTAAAACAGGAACTGAAATCAAATTCCTTCTCATAGAAGGCACATAAATAGTATCTTTCAAAAGCAAGTCATGTCCACTACTCATCTTCAAGGAAACTACTCCTATGTGCTCAACATTAACATTAAATCCATCTCCTAATTGCACCCTCAACTCCCCTTCATTTGGCCTCCGCCTGCTTTTGAACTCCTGCAATGAGTTTGTTACATGAATAGTTGCACCAGTGTCTAATCACCATGAATTAGGAGGAACATCAATAAGATTTGATTCAAATCAGACAAAAAGTTGAGGTATACCTTTCCTCTTTGCCATCCAGTTCTTAAACTTTACACAGTCACACTGCCTATGAGCATGTTCATGAAAAAAGTTGCAGTTTTCATTAAAAACAGACTTGGGCTTAGCACTAGAACTCTCACCAAGCCTAAAAGGTAATGCAGGTTTATTATTCCATTTTTCTTAAATTGAGGCTTATCTTGTTTGTTTTTATAAAATTTCTTCTTGTCACTACTCTTGTGAGAAGTGTGATGAATACTGTGGGACTTTCCCTTCTTTATAGTATGCTTCGAATAAAAATGGTTCATCAATGCTCTATTCATCGTTTTGAGCGTGGTAAGTAGTCCTGAGAACATCAAACTCAGATGGAAGAGATTTAAACCCCTGTTAGATTAGATAATCTTCTCCCAGCACAACTTGCATGGACTTTAACTTGTCATACTAGTTCACAAGCTTCATTACATGCTCATGAATGCCACTCAAACCATCATACTTAGTCTTAGGCAGAAAAGACAAGTAATTAGACTTTTCAGTCTTATCAAACTTCTGGAATTTTTCACCAACAACCTTGAGATATTTTTTGGCATTATCAGTTTCAGTGACACTCTCTTTAATAGTCTTCTCCATTTTGTACTTGATGGTCATCTTGCTAGAATGAGCTCACTTATCATATTTAGCTTTATCTGCAGCAAAAGTCTCAGCAGTGGGTTGTGCAGGCTCATCCTCAAGGAGAGCAACATCAACATTAGAAACAGCCAAAAAAAGATTCAAGGATTCAAGCCAGTTCTCATAATTGGTCCCATTAACCTTAACCAAAGAATTCAACGCTGGAAATTAATACAATGCAAGGATATTTATCAAATGTATCAACATATAGTAAAATTGGGTAAAAAACATAGCTGGGTTCCCATGCAATTGCAATCATGCTAAAGGGTCCCGAATTACAACACAAATCACCCAGAACATTAAATTATGCCCTAAAGCTAATATTGATTGGATACTGAAAACTTAAAGACATAATTTAACGAATTAAACAAAGCATTATAAACCAAATTGATAAAGGCAAATAGATAGGGTAAGTGCATCATTAATATAGTATCTAATGTATTGCCTAATAACAACATCACAATAGCAATTTGTAATAATTAGTCTCACGATAAGCGAGGTCATAATTACACAAAATGAATGACAAGAGTCCAATATCACATCCCAAGATTGCCCCATAGGTTTCAGTTAGCACCACAATTACAAAATTGACCTTTATTAATCATATAATATAACATTAAATGCATAAACTATATCCAGAATTAATTTTGGTGCATAACTATATTACCTCTGAGAGTACGTAAGACCTCACAAGCCCAAAAAAAACCATAAACAAGTACCTAAATTTTCAAGATAAATTTGGAAAGTACATTATAATTTTATTAATATTAAAATCCAGGAAAATAAAAATAAATATTTCTATTATTAAAAAATCCAGAAAATACCATAAATTAGAACCAAGCAAATGGAACAAACAGGCAAAATTTAGGACAAAACCGCCAAGGGAGCAGGCCACACGCCCCGTGAAAAGCCAGCCAGGTCGGGCTGCGTCTTCTTCACACGAAACCTGGAATTCGGGTCGTTCGACCCAGTTCGCGACCTGATTCGAAAAATGGCCATAACTTGCTAAATTTTGATCCGTTTTTAATAAAATTAGTATCATTAGATTCAGAATTTAATGATCTATCAAAACTCCCATTCAATTTCACAAAAAAAGGCTACTGTAAATTTCGAAAAATTCGAAAGAGAACGTTAACAGGTTGTTTTCGAGTTCTAGGATTGTAAGGAGCAAACAAAAAATTCAACACCAAACAGAAATAAACTGACAACAATAAAATAGATTTTACAGAAAACAAATTAACAAAAAACCGACAACACCCCACCAAACAGAACTCAAAATTCCATGGACATCAACATCTAATCTCGAAAAAATTAACCAAAATTAGCAGTTACAATTAGGATTAATTATGCTCTGATACCAATTAAAGAATAAATTAGATTAACCCTATGATTGCAACATACTAGATTCAAGAATTGGATGGACAAATACTTGAAAATTGAGGAACAATTGAGTCTATTGTTGTTTTCTATGAAGCGGAGCGATAGAGATGCAAATGATTAACTACTGTTATTCCAAACCCTGATTAGAAAATAAAAACCTTACAGTTCTCAATGGGACGACTGTATTTAAGGTTGGCTAGCAGTAAGGCTTCCTGTGCATTTCAAACATGAGTCAAGCATACCCATTATAGCAAGCCCATGAACACAGGTCCAATGACATGTATGAGACAAGTACTAAGCCCAATTATAAAAATAATCACCGTTTTGGGCTAAATACAACAAATGCTCTAATTATATTGACATCTAATTAATTGAAGTTTGTACAAAATTATGTTTATTGTTTATTATGCTAGTCCACAAAATTAATGATAAAATTCTATCAGACTAATCAAATAACATTTACATAATGATTCGAATTAAATTAATAATTTAAGATAATTTAATTTAAGAGATAAATCTTAAATTAAATTATCATGTCTTGGATTTCTTTTATAAAATGACATTATTTTGAAAAATAAAAGAAAACAATGTTATCTTGAATGGTGTTAACGAGTTCAGAGTGAGTTTCGATTCATGCAACTCAAACTATTTTTCAAATGTGCCTATAGTCAAGCTGAATCGACCTATTTCAAGATTTAAGTAAGAGTAGTTATACAAGTTTATCATATGATTGATAGCCTATAGTTTTTCAAGATTCATAACATTACAAGGTGTTTCTGTGAATAATTTCAAATAATAAAAAGTATTTAAAAAGTGAATAAGGAAGGTTTATACCATTTGTCTTGACTTGGGCTTTCATATTGCTAATTGTGGCCCTCACTACGAGCTTTTGCTTATTGGGCCTAATGGGTAAATTATATTGGACTGGTTTCGACGAGACCCGACCCACCCTGTTCTCCGTCAATCCAATTCTCCCGTTACGTTCTTCCCCTACGTTAAGCCTCAATCTTAAACCCTTGTTTCTTTCCATAAACCCCAATTCCTTTCTCTTGCTCTCTACTACGTAAGATCAAATACCCTGATGGGCGAAACAATAGAAAAACCAGCTCAGGAGACTAGCCTCAAAGAAGAGGAACCAAATGACGATGAAGAAGGAGATGAAAGCTTTGAAGAGCTCGGCCTCGACCCTCGTTTAATTCGAGCCCTCACCAAGAAGAAAAATTCCATTGCAAAGCCAACTCCAATTCAACGGGTCGCTATTCCTTTGATACTAGTGAGTTTCTGTTTTAACCCACTTGGGAAAAAATGAACTTGGTTTTGTTGGTTAGTTTCGTTGGGTGATTGGCGTAGTTTTGGTGTTCTTTTTAGGAAGGAAAGGATGTGGTTGCCCAGGCAAAGACAGGTTCGGGGAAGACATTGGCGTACCTGCTCCCTCTGCTTCACAAACTTTTCGCCAATTTTGGTTCCAAGAAAAAGCTGGCTCCTTCGGCATTCATTCTTGTCCCAAGTGGGGAGTTGTGTCAACAGGCAAAAATCTAGTCTTTCGCAATTTCTAGTTTGTGGCATTTTGACTATGTTGATTAGAGGCTTGTGTCGTGTTCTTGCAGGTTTTTAAGGAGTTGACGTCTCTCATTGATATATGTAAAGTTCAATTGAAAGCAGTGCAATTGACAAGCAACATGCCTGTTTCTGGGATGGTTGGTTCTGTCTCCTTTTGGTTAATTTCTTCTGTTTGGTTGTGAGTTATTGGATGTTCTGGACGACCCAGTGCACTGTGGTTATTCTGATTCCTATTTGTTTGCAGAGTGCTGCATTGTCTGGACCTCCTCATATTCTGGTATCTACTCCCGCTTGTGTGGCGAAGTGCTTGTCTGCTGGTGTTATGCAGTCATCATCTATTGGTGATTCACTTGAAATTCTTGTTCTTGATGAGGTGAGAGCATTTGACATCCTTTTGATTATTCGCTCTTTGCAACTGGTATTTTAAATCACTGCATCAAGTTTAAGTAATCATCATCTGCAGCGACAGGATTTGGCATGGAAAATAGATTACTAGGTCAATATGGGCAATATATGCGTTTTAAATGGAGTGGCAACTCTCAGACAATTCCTTTCCTATTCTGTTGAAATTGTTTTTGATATCTAGCATGCTGACCTTTAAAATTTGTAATCTTCACCTTTTGATTTCACTTATCATGTTTGAACTCAAATTTTCAGGCAGATCTTCTATTGTCATTTGGTTATGAAGATGATCTAAAAGCTCTTACTGCTTTTCTCCCAAGAAGTTGTCAATGCCTTCTTATGTCTGCTACATCAAGGTTTGTTGTCTTTGTCGTCTGTTCACTCTCCTCATTCCATCACTTTGAACATATATACTCTTGTTCATTCTCGTGGTGTTCCACATGTTTTAATAAGAGCAGCCTCATGTTTTAAGGAGTTCACTTCTAGATGTTACAACGATAGATATCAAAACTCACTAATCTTCTGAAAAGTTTCCCTGTCTTGGAACATTTTAAGTTTACTTGTTATTGAAGAAAGAAAGTCTTAAGTTGAGTGTTCGGTCTGAGCACTTGTTTGATTTCTGTATGAGATTTTTGATAACCTAATCTAAGCAATGTCATGAACTGATAAGTTTTATATGTTGCTGACTAATAATATGTTTTGACATGTGATGTTTGGCAGTGCTGATGTTGATAAACTGAAGAAACTCATT
>JANKOE010000206.1:6293549-6305698 GCA_026284465.1 Erythroxylum citrifolium | reverse complement strand
AGTCACACCGACGCCAGTCCCACGGTTTGAAGATAGACAGAAATTAATGACGTTGTCTGTCGGTGGCAGGTGACAAAACCGGCGGCGTCAGCAACCAAACGGGTTGGAGTAACAGAATTTTCATGTCCTGTCCACTGTCCCCACCGGCAGCGTCAGCAACCAAACGCAGGGTTTGTTTTTGAGGGGAGGGGTCAGTTGTTGTCAAGTTGTAAGCTAGATTACATGAACAATGGGTCCAGATCCACCTCTCACTGGGTCAAAGGACCATAAGAGCTTCTTCTGCAATGTATGTCTTTAGCCCATTGTCTTTGGAGTTTTCTATTTAAATTCCCTTCGTCTTTTAGTTGACAAAAATTGTACAATCTCTGCAGGCTACAGTCACCAAAACCTGTTTGTATGTTCCTCTACTCAATTATCTCTACAAGCCTTCGGACATCCATTGTTGCATGTTTGGTCTTAGAGAAAAAAGAATCCTCAATCCACCTCTCAACAATGCACATGTTGGAATTTACCATTAGTTTGCCTTAGTGGTTGTCGTAATTCCTCACTCATAGAACAAATTCAGTGAAAATTCAAAAGTATTTCCAACAGACACTCTACAACATATTTGTTCATCTTTTGTTAGGTTTAACCAATTTCCAATCTCAGTCACTGAAAATTTGATAAGAAAAATCATAAACTCTTGAAGATAATGCATGAACATGGCTACCTTAGTTTAGTAGGAAGAAAGATCAGTCTAGTCCTAATTCATGTTCTAAAAAGAAAAACCATAAACCTAACAAATCTAGGTAGCTCGAACTGCGGCCAACATGGGACACAAGGTAAAGTACAGGGAAGCAAGAACGTATTATATCGTATACCCATCGAAAGAAGTTGAAGCCACCTCATAGAACAAGGGCTGATTAAGACTAGGCCATGTAGGTGTATAGAAACAGCAATCACTTTCAAGCTAGGCTGGAATGAGTCGCCATCTGAGGATGCTTTAGGGCAAGCTGCATCCATGGCTTGGTTTGGGGTGGAGTCTGGTATGGAAAACTGGTCAAGAAATAATTGGAAAGAGGAGGGGTCACTATATACTGTGACCCCTTGATGTGCTAAGCGTGGTACACTCCATGCTTCATTGTTTACTGCCCATATATAAAGACCCACTCGGGTATAACAGGACAAACATGTAACCCTTTTGAAAGAAACATATGCAGGACTTGGACTGGCTTTGTATGGTATGGGTCCTGTTTTCTTTGTTATAGATTCGCAAGTGTTGATTTGAGCTACTCGATTCCCATATGTTGATGAGTTGGATCAATTAATGATCATCATGCACTAGTCTAACTTGCACATTCCAAGCGGAAGATGTTCTGGGGTTGGTTTTCCATCGTGAAGATCGGGTAGATAAAGAAAGAAAAACTTGAGTTGTAAAAGAAATGTTGCACTTTTCACACAATTACGTTCTTAAAGTTAAGATAGGGAATAAGTTTTGTTTTTTGTGAGGGACATTGAAGAAGAAATGAAGTTTGTGTTTGTGAACTATTGAGTTTAATTAAACTGCAAAATATGAATATTTTTGTTAACCTGAACTTAAATGAAATATCAAGGATAAATTAAATTCTCTCTTTTACTAAAATAAATATTTTTTGAATTTAACATAAAAATTATACTATCAATTATTTTTGTAAAATAGAGAAAGTATAAATAAAGTTTCGAATAATCTATTTTTTAATAGGACTCAAAGTTAGGATAATTATATTATTTTTAAAAATAATTATTTCTTCTTTTTCGTCAATCAAAATTTTGAATCTAAACAATAATTTAAGTATATAAATTTTATTTATTATCCTCAAATAAAAAATCATAAAATTTTCTTTGATAACAAATAATTCAAATTTAAAAATTTTGATTGTCTAGTGATTAATATGTAAGATATAACTTTTGTATAAAAAATCAACGTAACCGGTGTACAAAGTTTCCCATTTTTCGGAGGTCTAGAGAGAGTTATCAATATATACAGTCTTACTTTGTATTTTTACAAAGAGACAATTTCCGTGATTTGAACCTGTAATTTTTTGGTTATAAATTAAGGGAGCAACCGGTAAGGCTCTCCTTCTATAATGTAACTTTTGTGTAAAATTTTAAATTGTTCAGCCTTAACTAAAATTGTTATTTAGAGTTAACAATATTGACACAACTCGTCAGAAATTTTACATCGGACAACTATAAGGGCATTCAAGAATTTATAATAGTGTTTAAACCTCCCCCTCTTGAGCTAGTTTTTTATAATGAATTAGGCCTTTCTAACATAGTATCAGAGCCAGTTTGTCTTGATGGTTTGGGGCAGTGCCCAGTTATGTCTCATTACCCAATATAAATGAGGTGTGTTAAGAATCACACATCGAACAACTATAAAAGTATTTGAGAATTTATAATAATTTACAAACCTCTCCCTCCTGAGCTAGCTTTTTGGAATGAGTTTGAACTTTCTAACGCAACTAGTAAAATATAAAATCGATCTTAAAACTTGAGAATTAGAATAAGTTCACTGTTCACCACATAATTAAAGAAATGGAGTTTCGTTACAACATGTCAAACCTGGAATAGTATATTTGTAGTAAGACAGATCAAGTAGCTAGACCGTTCCTTTATGAAAATGTCAAAAGGAATCTATAAAAAAAGCATTATGGGTATCAAATGATGATCGACACATCTCTCTCAAAACCTTCCGGTATTCATAAAACTGAGATTTCACTATCATCTCTTGCAAGTTCTCCATCACAAAGAAGTCGGCGGCAAGAATGATAACAAATGTTTCAGGTTTACCATATAGTTTTTCTTTTCCTTACACATTGACCCAAGAATTAGCGCACGAAGTTCCTGAGCTTATCCTAAGCTAAGCTGTTTATACATGTCTAAATATACATATTTACGTAGATATTATGTGAACTTATCCACATCCCATGTCAAAGTTCTTGAACTGTCATTTTCAGATATAGTCTTATGAACAAGGACCCGATCCGTGAGACCGACGTTGTGTTTATCTAGCTACCTCGAATTCCATGCAGAAAAAAAAAATCAAGCTGGATGCTAAATAGTACAAAGACCATGAAGTACATACACATTAACTGGAGAACGAGTAACTTAAGATTAATTATGTTAATGTAATTTTTTATACTACTTTCTTTTTAAATAGAACATAAATGACTACAAATATTAATTAATTAATCTGTTTTAACTGAAATCTCTTTTCATATAGTTGACTTGACTATATGGAGCATATTGGACTAGTACTCTCTTACAACGAAGAGAAATCAGGTTGTTGAATTTTAAATGGTCGAAATTTCCTTCACCACTTTCTTTGCATTGAAGTCAGTAGTTCCATTGAAAGCTAGGTGGCCAAACTGCCAAAGGAACTTGGAAATTATCCTCATCTTTTTCATTAGGAAGAAGACTTGGGTTTCACTCGGGCTACAATACAATAGCATGATTTACTTAATATACCAAATCAAGTTAAGTTGCTAAGTGTAGTTTTCGTTGACCTCTACTACTACTACAACTTGGGAATACATACAGATACACGTATACACACAACAAAGCATCAGTTTCATGAGAAATTAAGAGGGAGAGCAAGAGCATTGATGGAGGGGTTCGGAAGAGGGTCCTACTTTATTGAGGTGAAGGAAGCAAATGGTCCATGATAGTGTCTCTTGGAAAGGAAGTGTGTGTGGAATGGACTAACGTGAGTGTCATGTTAGTTGTCACAGAATAGACTAAGGTTCTCCTAAAATGGTCCCTTTAAGTTTGAGCCTACATTCTTACTTATTTATGTGTATATATATATTGTGTCTAAGTGGCTTGTAGTGGGGGCATCTAAACGAGGGTTTCACATGCGATAATAACCCTTCTTCTACTACAAACCACGTGCCCTCCTTTCATCAATCATTCCATTCTTCCCTTCCAAAGCATTTAGAAACAGCAAAGATTGCATAATTGAGTCCTAACACGTACAAGCTAATTCGATCACAACTTAACTTATTGTTCTATGTGCCTAAAATAAGCCAAAATTTCAATGTGCCCTTTTGTGAGTTTTAGGATGGTTTACCGAATTTATGTAACTTTTTGGTGTATTCATCGATGGACAAACCAATAATTCCCTGCCCCCGGCTAGAATCAGGCTAGCTCTTGACGATCATCAACTAAAACACACAAACAAGAGATAGATTATGTAGTGTTTTTGACCATACCAATCTTGGGCGTGTAATATATGTCCATCACATTACTTAGGATTTCCCATCATGTCTTTGCTTGTCTTTCCCAATTGCTGCGCCTGTGTCTGACAAACTAGATTTTCCCAGATAACATCAATCAGATCATTCTAGCTCTATAGGAGACCTGAATTGGGGGACCATATAGCTATCTTATGCATTAAAGTTTTTGGATTGATAGTCATTTGGGAAATTATATCTTCACCTCCCCGATTCTGGAGACGCTGTCTATTGTCATCTTCTATTTCTTAGTCCATTTATGTCACTTTCAAGCTTCAAGTTTTGATATTTTATACATCCGTCCTTAACAATGAAAAACTATAATGATAAACCAAGGAGCACAATATTTACACCCTTTTTTTCTTATCCCAAAACCATAACAGTAGCTCCATCCGTGAAACGATTTTGAGTACTTGTGAACTTAATGCCTAACACTATACTTGAACATGCCACACGTTCAATTTCAGGTTCGGACTTGCTGGTCTTAGCAGACAATTTAGATATATTGGCATACTACCACTACCAGCAGCACAAGGTCATTAATTTATCTTTTTATTGGAAGAAAATAGCCAAGGATAAAAAAGAGTGGAAATGAAGATGCTGGCCACTAAATGTGCTGGGACCTTGTGTCTTGAATAGCCTATCTAGATTTAAACTGGGTTGCATAGTAAAAGAAAATGACTGCTTTTTTTGCAAACAAAAAATGTACTTTATTTTTTACTTTTTAAATCCAGTAAACTAAAACATAAAAATAAAAGGAGGTTAATTTAATAACATAAATATTAATTACTTCAAAAAAGTATATTAATATTAAATAATTAAAGAATAATTATATTTTTTTAACACCCACAATAAGTTAGGAAAATTGTAACCGAATTTGAATTTAAGAACAAAGTTTAAATCTTAAATTTATCTTTGATGAACAAATTTTAATTATCTCATTCTTGAAGTGAGAAAAATTAATATCATAAGTAATTTAGAACTGAATAAAAATATTTTTAATTAAAATAAATAGATATTATAAATTAGATGCATAATTTATTAATTTTGATATGTATTTTTTCCTAAATTTATCTTTCACTTCTCTTGAATTTTTCTAATAAATAATACTCCCTCCTATCCAAAATAAAAGTCGTTTTAGAAGAATGCACACTTGTTAAGAAAGTTAATGAAATGTTTGATATACCCTTATTAATTGCATATTGAAATGTCTTGAAATTATAATATGTGTAATCTGTGTAATTATGACATGAGAGAAATTAAAGAGTAATTTTGGAAGTAAAATTATAAACATGCATGAAAAATCACGAACAACACTTATTTTGAATAATTAAAAGTCCTCTAAAATGACTTTTATTTTAAATAGGAATGAGGGAATAAAAAAGAGAAATGAAAGAAAGTTATCTTGGGGTTTCCAACCTAATGAAAATGGTCCCCATGGATTGCAAACCCTATCTATTCTGTTCTGAATTCGTCAGGGTAAATTCGTTGTAGTGAAAACCAAGTGCCCACCCACCATAATCTGGAATTGCATAAAACAAAAGATCACGGCCATGAGCTGTCCCTGACTGACTTAAGGAATTGAATCAGTGTGGAATATAATAAAAGCAAACAAAGTTTACTCACCAGAAGAAAGTCCTAAATCTAGGAGCGGATTGCAACACCACTACTCACCACCACCGCCACATCACCGACCTATCTAGCCAATGCTTGCAGTCAAGACACGTTGAAGTTAGAAAATTTCCTTCAGGTCGCTTGAATCAGTGTCTAAAAAGGGTTATTATTTATGACCCTAATGCGATGTTTTTTTGTTTTTTTTTTCACTTTTCCATTTTGAATGGAATTCGCTTCTCTTTTCCATCTTAACTAGCTGCCAATTGGAAGTGGTGCATTCAGAATCAAGAGGCTGAAAACTAAGGGCGGGCGATAGGTTAGCAGTTGGTAGCAATAATTGCTTTTTACTTTACCCAACTTAGGTCTTAGTTTAAGCCTCTTGGTTTACATCTTGTCAGTTGAATTTTTTTTGGTAGATTTTTTAGAAGAATTTTTTTAAAAAAATCAATTGATTATTTAACTATTATTTTAAAAGAAATTTTTTTGAAAGAGCTTCATGTAATAGACTGTTTGGTAACATAAAAATAAAAAGCATTTTTAATTTTAACTATATTTTATTTTGTAATAAAAATTATTTATAGATATAAATATTATTTAAAGTATATTAAATAATATGCAAAGCATAATATATTAATTATTATATAATTTTAAACTATATGAAACATAAATGAAAATATATCTAACCAAATTTTTTATATAAATTATAAAATAAATATTAAAACATATACAAAAGCCAAATAATATTATATAAACTCAAAATAAATATCTAAAATAGTTAAATACATAATAAATGAGAAGATAAGTTTGTGGATATTGCGGGAATTATATATAAAACATAAGGATAAAATGGACTAAAAAATAGGCTCATTAATTGATCTGAAAAATCTATCTGAAAAAGTGCTTTTTTGATAAGCTCAAAATTTGAACTTCTTAAAAAGTTATATTTTAACTATCAAAAAAGTCATATCTATTAAAAAAGTATTTTTATTATTTTACAGTCAAATATTCATTTAAAAAAAAGACTTTTTTGGTAAGAAAAAGTACTTATTGACTTTCTAAAGGTCTAAACAAACAGGCACTAATTTAAAGCCCTTTTACAAAATAATTTGTTTATAAACAATTACGACCAAACTAACCATGTTTAATGGTTCCTGAATGGTAGTCAAAATCACGGGAATTGCTTGAAAGCTTTTCTTAGAATTGATGGCTGTCCAAAATCTAATAACTAGGCAACAAAGTTTAAGGAATCACCTGAGATTTTTCTTCAGTTTAACCAATAGAAAAAAAAAATAGTTTGGCACATTGAAAGATATGATGTTTCATCACAATCTAAACTTTCTAATACACAGGAAAGGAAAGGAAAATAATAGACATTCTAGAGGCTGTACAAGCAATCAGAAAGGTCATTTTTACGAGTCCGAATCTTCTGTCTAATATTATGGTGTCTTATTATGTTCTATAAATCTTAGTCATTTATTTATGTGGATCCTGCATATGACCCGCATAAATAAATGGCTGAAATTTATGAGACAAAATAAGACACCATATAATATTAGACAGAGAATTGTCTCCATTTCCACAGTTCATTTGAAAGGAATTGAGATTTGAAATAAAAAAAGGAGAAGCAAAGGACTTATGAACTGTTGAAGACTTGAAGGTGTGACTATGGCCGACATGGTTTGGAATGAGGCAAGACCACCAGGGAGCATATGGGGTCTGAACTTCCAAGTTACCGTAGACTTTTGTGGGTCATCTCCTTTGCCCTTTAGCCATTTTCTATAAGATGCCCTTAAGGGGTGTGGCTAGATGGTTGAGAGCGAGACTTAATTTTGATTTGGTCCCAAGTTCTATTCTTTGCTACCCCTCTTGTAAGAGCCTGGGACAGCCGGGATTTTACCTATGGGTGGAGAACTAGTGAAGCCTTCCGTGATGGGGTGTAGCTGCTTAGCTCTCTAATAAGGTGTAGCCACTTAGCCCTCTGAAAAGTGAGCTCGCTTGGCCCACCTGTCAGGTTTCCTTGAATCAAAAAAAAAATCTATAAGATTTGCCATCTCTTTGCATACATTTTATTTAATAATCACTTCTAATACCGCCTTTATGTCTCTTAATATTTTAATCTCCTACTTTATTAATAAAATCCTTGAAATAATAACAATATAACCTTATTATATTCTTACGCGAATTAGAAGCTAGTAAATTTCACAATCTAATCAATGTGAATTAATATTTAAGAATGAAAATGTGTGATGTCTGGATCGTGGAAAAAGCGCGTATAAATAACATTTGTTTGGTAACAAAACATATTATTAAGGTATAGTAATCTTGTCCCTAAGGTCCAATTTGTCTTTGTCAACCTGTCTGTGGTGTTCTTCACTTATGTGTATATATATATGTGCAACTTGGCTAATACTTGTCCACTGCACCAATCAGCAATCTCTCTTCACTCCCTCCTCCATTTCACTTGCTCGTACGTAAATCTCTTTCAAGAACTCTGAATTCCCTCGACCGCTACCTAAAGTTTCTTTCTTTTTGAGTCTGTCTGTGTCTTGCACTTTTCTAGCTTTGTGTTTTGATATAGAATGGGCATAGAGAGAAAAATGAGGTTGTTGTCTGAGAAAGCGACGTGCAATACTCACGGCCAAGATTCCTCATACTTCCTAGGTTGGGAGGAATATGAGAAGAACCCATACGATGAGATCAAGAATCCAACGGGCATCATCCAGATGGGACTTGCAGAAAATCAGGTTAGAATTTCGTTATATGTATTAATATTTGTTTTTATTTCACGATTTTCAATTTTTTTTGGTCGTTTTAGGAACCCCAGAAACTATGTTAAACTTGCTAACTAATTCCTGCTTGTAACTGTTTTTTCAGCTCTCTTTCGATCTTCTTGAATCATGGCTTTCCAATAACCAGGACGCTGCTAGTTTCAAACAAGATGGCAGGTCCATTTTCAGAGAGCTTGCACTCTTTCAAGATTATCATGGCCTTCCTGCATTCAAGAAAGTGAGTGTATATATCTTGTTTCCTGTTCTTTTAAGCGATTTTTCTTATTGTTGTTGTAAATGAATAATGCAGCTAACAATGGTTTGATAATGATTGTAGGCAATGGTTGAGTTTATGTCAGAGATAAGAGGAAACAAAGTAAGCTTTGATCCAAACAAGTTGGTTCTCAGCGCCGGCGCAACTTCTGCTAATGAGACTCTCATCTTCTGTCTCGCTGAACCCGGCGATGCATTTCTTCTTCCTACACCATACTACCCTGGGTGCGTGTGTATCTTCTTATACACATTTCCTGTTGCTAATAATCCAAGTTACATGTTATTTATGCATGAAATGTACGTTTCTCATCATAGTTTTTTAATGTTTTTCAGATTTGATCGTGATCTTAAGTGGAGAACTGGGGTTGAGATTGTACCTGTTCAGTGTACAAGCTCAAATGACTTCCAAATCACTGCACCGGCTCTTGAACAAGCTTATCAGGAGGCACAGCAACGAAACTTAAAGGTCAAGGGTGTGTTGGTCACAAACCCTTCAAATCCCTTGGGGACCACGACGAGCCGCAGAGAATTGAATCTTCTTCTAAGCTTTATTACTGCAAAAGGGATTCATCTTATCAGCGATGAAATTTATTCCGGGACCGTTTTCGACTCACCAGGGTTTGTTAGTATCATGGAGATTTTGAAAGATAGAAAATGTGAGAAAGCAGAAGTTTGGAACAGAGTGCACATTGTATATAGCCTCTCAAAAGATCTTGGTCTTCCTGGTTTTCGAGTTGGTGCAATTTATTCCAATGACGAGATGGTAGTGTCCGCAGCAACGAAAATGTCTAGTTTCGGTTTGGTTTCTTCCCAAACTCAGTATCTTCTCTCCGCTCTTCTGTCCGATAAAAAGTTCACTAAAAACTACATCTCCGAGAATCAGGAGAGACTTAAACAGAGACAAAACCTTCTTATCAAAGGCCTGGAAAAGGCCAGTATAAGCTGCTTAAAGAGCAATGCAGGCTTGTTCTGCTGGGTCAACATGAAGCACTTACTGAAATCCAACACATTCGAAGCAGAGATGGACCTTTGGAGAAAGATTGTTTACCATGTCAAGTTAAACATCTCTCCTGGTTCTTCATGTCATTGCACCGAACCAGGTTGGTTTCGAGTATGCTTCGCTAACTTGTCCGAAGAAACACTAAACCTGGCTATGGACCGACTGAAGACATTTGTGGATTCAGTCACCAACACTCGAAGCCAAAGCAGCCACCAGCAGTTGAAATCTTTGAGAAGAAATTCCCACACCAAGTGGGTTTTCCGGCTATCTTTTGATGCGCTTCATGATCGCCAACCCGATGAGCGATAGCCTGGTGTGAAGTGTGAACATAATCAAACTCAGTACTGTTCATCACATTTTTTTTTCCCCAGAATGATTTTTGGTTGGTAATATTTTTTTCTTCCCGGAGTATCGTAGAAATTGCACTCGATCCAACTATTGATTAGAAGTGTCTCTAGTCCTTTGTTTTTGTTCAAGTGGTGTCGATTCCCTTGCATAGGAGATCTTCTTGAATTCTTCCAACTAAATGATTATGTTATGATCATTATGTGTGAACATATAATAGAGAAAGAAATCATATTCAATTTGCAACTATCTTTCTTCTCATCTTGCATTGTTACATCATTCCAAACGTCTTCTTATAATTTGCCCATGAGATCGTGTCACAACACACAACCGACCTCATTAAATATTCCATACTTTTAGTAGTGAACTTAAAGGTTGTCCAAGCCGTGTGAGTAGGGGACTATCCTTTTACTACTAAGAACATAGAGTCCTGTTGTGTGAATCAAAAGCAGCATGTAAAGTCAATAAGTGGTATATATATTTTTAATGCTAGGGTTTCCGAAACATATACCCTTTTGGAGATTGAAACAAAATTTGTAACGAAAAGAGACTGCCCCACTTGTCTATTTACGCTTTCAAGAAATGACAATGTGGGAGCGACGTGTCGAGCTTTTAGAGAGAAAGGGTTTCTTGCAAGCAATCCAAAAAGTCTATAATGCCTTCGAAGTTAATTTCTAGGGTTAATCAATCTTTACTTTCCTCATAAAGTTTGTCTTACTGCAGAGATATGCTCTTTGTTCCCCATTTTTAGCCAAATACTAAACTAATCACGAAAGTTGTACTTGGTTTTAGGAGACAAAAGCATGCCTATATGTGGTATAGCCAAGTACCTTTTTTAATTTATAAAGAATATTCTAGTTATTTTGTATTTTTAAAAAAAGATAGAGCAGTCTCATCACAAATTTATATCAATTATTGAACTTAACCAATTTTTTTTCAGTTTAATTTAGTTATATATCTATATGTCTGTGTCCATACCAATAGGAATCGACTGACATGTTGTTGTGATGATAATTGATATACGATCTTAACTTACAAGATCCGATCTCTTATTATGACTTGGGTTACTCATAAAATAGGTTATTAATAATTAATTTTAAAAAAATTACACAGGATCTCTTACATGATTCTTGGTATCTAAATATGGTAATTAAGTATGTGAAGTATTAATTGTGCTTCTCAACGTTGAAAACCATTGAAGTGAAACAATCTTATTAGTTATTATCAATAATTAATAATTAAAGAACTCAATCGATCGATCAAACTATAAAAACTTTGATTTGTCTAATTTTTCAATTTAATTTTCAACTTTTCGATTCGATTTACTTTAATAACTTTTATTGTTAAAAATCGATCAATTTATTAATTAATTGGTTAATTTTTATTAATTAATAACTTCTTATAAACTAATTAAAACAAATCAATTAATTTTCATTTAATAATAAACTTCTTTCCTTACTGGTTTAACTTCTTGTCTAGTTTTTTAAAACATGAGTTATAATAAAGTAGGCTATTTTTCAAGATTAGAATTAGTTCCTCAATGAGTAATTGGTCTCTCAGTACTTAAATTCGTTGATAAATATATTGCTAATCATATTTCGAATAACCTTTGGTTAGTTGACTTTTTTTTTTGAAAGGCAAAGAGCTATTATCATTGATAAAGATAAAAGGATGAGATTACATCCGGAATCGTTTCCCAAATTACATAACGGGGAAAACGAATGGAACTACGGGCAAGAGAATGAGCGGCCCGATTAAAATGTCTTGTAATCCATTTGACTTCAATATTAGGCCTAGCATCAAGTAAGAACTTGCAGTTCTGGATAATTAAACCATAAGCAGAAAAGTCCACCTTGGAAGAAGATAATGCTTGGACAAGTACTTGGCTGTCAGTGT
>JANKOE010000206.1:6258483-6284496 GCA_026284465.1 Erythroxylum citrifolium | reverse complement strand
AATTTAAAATATATAAATATTCAAATAAAATTTGATTTAATAATTAAAATATATTTCAAATAAATAATAATTTATAAATAAAATTTTAATTTATAAATTATTTATTTTATTAAAATAACATAATTTTATTAATAATTCGTTAATAAATATTATATATAAGATATTAAATAAACTTATGTAATTAAAAATAATTTATCTCTAAGTTTTATCTAAAATGTAATTATTATCAGTGATAAAAATACAATTAAATTAACAATAACTACCAAACAAGATTTTGTTTTTATTTGAAAAAAAACAGAAACAAAAAACTGAAAACGAAAATGAAAACCGAAAACTACAACAGAAAAATAGAAGTAGAACCAAACAGTAAATTACAATACTAAAATATAAAATAACTTTGGATTCAATTGATCACCGCTTTGGAGTAAATGAATAAACAATATTTAGGAGTGATCTGTCTGAACAAAACAAGAGAAGCAAGAAATAAAAATATATTAGCTAAAGGAACTATCCCCATATCTCTTTTCTGTGATTTGTTCACTCCCACACAAAACCGAATTGGGTGACCTCTTCTCCCTGGAAAGCAGAATAATAATCATTCACACCTTTTCACAAAGAACAATTATATTTAACTGTTTGATTAATATCATTAAAAAAACAATTAGTTGGTTCGCTAACTTTGGAGGTGATGAGGATAAACAAAGATTCTTGGTGTGTTAGTGAGTGTCGATGTCACCAAATAAACAAAGATACAGAGATGAATAATTGGATTGCACCTTTCCATTTTTAAAATCAAAAGCTGTGTAATTTGGTCGTCAGGAAGCTCTTGTCGTGGCATATGGGAAC
Organism: Erythroxylum citrifolium; assembly: GCA_026284465.1. Taxonomy (NCBI): domain Eukaryota; kingdom Viridiplantae; phylum Streptophyta; class Magnoliopsida; order Malpighiales; family Erythroxylaceae; genus Erythroxylum; species Erythroxylum citrifolium. The sequence continues at coordinate 6,283,650 of JANKOE010000206.1, read as the reverse complement.
TTAAAAGGCATCAATCAAGCCATCTTCTCTATTGTATGGTTTTTATATTATCATGGCTTTCACACAAATGTTGTTGAAATATAAGTGAGACTTTGTCCTATATCGAAAAAATATATGGCCTTGAGTATGCATATAAGCCTAATAAGTTACTCCTCCTAATATCAATTGGTTTTAGGATGGAGTCTTATTTGACTTATATGTGCTCAGTTTATTTAGATCCAGTCATATAAAAAAAATTTAACATGGTATCAGACCAGGTTGCTCTTGAGTTACTCGTCACCACCTCGTCACGATAAACTGTGGCACGTGTTGGGCTGTAAATTAGCCCACACGTGAGGAGGGCGTGTTGAAATATAAGCGAGACTTTGTCCCACATCGAAAGAATATATGGCCTTGAGCATGCATATAAGCCTAATAAGTTACTCCACTTAATATCAATTGGTTTTGGAATGGAACCTTATTTAACTTATATGTGCTTAGTTTATTTATGTCCAATCATATAAAAAAAATTAACAAATGTACCCTCAAAAGTACCTTACACTTGTCCACCTTTATTTCTCAAGATAAATCGCATTTGATAGAATTTATTCATTCATCTTATGAAAGAACTTAGCATCTTCAAATTTAAAGATAAAATGTGTCCGATCACTAATTTAACATATTTAAAAACGTCTAATCTTTTAAAATTTTTTCAATTCAATATCTAAACTTTTAAAATTTTCAATCGAACGATTAATTTTTTAAAATCTTAAAAATTCAATTTAAGATGTTATTTTTGATAATATGACATGTCAGCTAAATTTGTTACATCTTTAACAATTAAGATTGATTACCCCTTAACACAATAAAGTGGTAAAATATATTAGAAAAAGACTATATAATATAACTATAACTTATTAGAGATGTAGTTTGTAGTTAAAGTATTATATACACAACTTTGTTTTGTTTGGATTGAGGTTATGAGTGTGTAAAATACAAATTTTTACTATTGGATTTTTGTATTTGAATGTAAATCTGTAACCTATAATCTTTAAGATTTTCATTATTAGGTATGACCAAAGCATTATCATATTCGAATTAACAAAATTTTCTCCAACTTATATGGTAGGATGTTCCTATTTTGTGCCATGAAGAATGGTTCAATATGAATTACTAGGGATGTAAGAAATTATGCAACTCATTTATAGGTTAATTCATATTGGCAACATATCTTATCTTTTTCCGAATTTTACTCATGTTTTGGATTAAATTTAAGCCGAGTTTGAGTTGTTTTAGTCTTAATTTAAATTATTCAATACAGGTTAATCATAAACTTTTAAATTTCAAATCAAATTATTTTAATTTTTTAAATTTTCAATGAAATTGAATTTAAATGACGATGTATGTCAAATATCGAATGGCTTAGACATTATCTTCAAAGTATGAACTCGAGTGTAGTCTCGAGGAAGATGTGGCCGTATTAGATACCTTGGAAACTTAGATTTGGATTTATGATAGAATCTTACTTGGGTTTATATATGGTTTAGCATTCCTTCTCGTATGGACCCGTAGGCCCATTATAAATTCTAACACTTTCCTCAGTTTCTGTTTCTTTGTGAAGACGCATTCTTTTATCATACTAAGTATGACGTCTGGTAATACTTTCTGACAATTGCACGGTGGCTCCAACACTCAACTTGTGAATATAAACTTCATCGATCAAAAATTTTCAGTGAACTTTACATTCCAAAGTGAATGGAATACTTGAAAGGTGAAAAACTTGACTTTTCCTACGCTATCTCAAACATAAAAAATTATGGTCTTTAGGTGATGGGGTATACAGATGCAGTGTATTAGCATACTTGCAAAAGTAAATGGAATACAGTTCATTACAACTCTCCATCTACCCTTCTCTTGCAATATTGATGTCATTGCTTACCCCTAATTTTTCATTATTTATTAGCAACTTTTTGAATCAGGAATTACTGAATTCAAGTAGAGTTGATTTCTTGTTGCTCTAATAATATATACTTTCTGGTTCTTGTAGCCATTTGTATTAATTATTGTTTCGTTAGGCTTTGAGAATTACGTCCCAAAAGAGAAAAAGAGCTTGTATCTCAACTAATATCTCTAAAGTCTAAGTTACAATTTTTTTCCCTCTTATAAAAGTTTCTTCTGTAAATTATTCGACTAACATATAAGTTAGAAATTTACAGCTTCCTTAAAATTTGTCGGTGAAATATTTCACAAGTTTAAGAATTATAGCGAAAAGAGTCTTTCTCAATTCATATGATCTAACAATGTTATGTACCTTAGATTTCAATTATTCTCGTGTACCTTTTAACTAAGGGTTACTCGAATGGTATCAGCGAAGCATAATATATATATAAAGGATACAGTTCTTGTGGTCATTATAATTAATATTATATAATTAATGTAAAAAAATTGTAAATTATTTATTATGCTACTGAATTAGTTTATTGTCTAATTCTCTCGGTAGATCCATCCATCATTAAATAACTCTTTTGATTATTTTATTGCGATTGCTTTACAGTGAGTATGTTGAGAATGTTTGGAACATTGAGATTGGATTTTGGTTTTAGTCGTTTAAATTTGTCAATGAGCACAAAGCCTTGAGAAGGAGAAAACTCAGCTGTCTTTCCAAGAATATTCACACACAACAAATGTGAACCTTTCCACAAAAGCAGCTTAGTGGGTGTATGAAAGAAAGACAAATAATTCATGCCCGTAAAGGAGCAATTGCAGAATAAAGTTCTGTCGGCTCAACGAAATAAGTTGATAAGAGTTAAGTTTTAGTCAACAAGAACCTCAAGAATTAATATCACATGTTAATGATTATAATGAATTTGGTATAAATAATAATATATAATATATAATCCATTAATTTAATAAACATAATAAATCAATATATTTAACAAATATTATTCCTTTAATTTATTAATTCTCAATTACTATGATAATGAGATAATCCATATATCAAAATTTATCATACAAATTATCTCGATGTTTTAATAACAAATTAATAAAAAAAGAGATCAGAAAAATTTTAGATAAGATTTGATATTTCTCACAAAAATTATAAAAAAACAAAATAAAAGTTAATGTACCCGGTGCACAAGGCTCTCCGCTTTGCAGAAGTCTAGGAAGAGTTATAATATACGCAGCCTTTCCTTTATATTTTTAGAAGTTGTTTTCGTGATTTGAATATGTGAAATTATAGTCACAAAGGAGCAATTTTAACAGTTGCTTCAAATCTCACCTTCTATAAAAAAAATTTTTTAAATAAAATTAATAAAATTACAAGAAAATCTAATATCTTTTACCTCAAAAAAGCCCACATCTCCATATTTATGTGTTTTCCATTGCTACGTTTGTATATAGAATAAGCTACATCTAGTTCATGGTGTTGCTTTATTTTTTAAATTCTCTGACAAATATAAAAGGAGAACATAAAAATCAAAATAACCTTATACGATTCAATCATCTCTAGCTAAAATTATGTCCTATTGGTTTTACGTGTTTTTGGCCTCTTTCTATTTATTTTTGGATTAACACAGACTTGTACACTAATTATCATTTGGATGTAGAAAAACATTAAAAAAAATTTCATATTTGATGGTTCTTTGTAGCATTTGATACACAAATTATGTGCTTAAGACATTTAGAAACAATCTTTCTATTAGTCAGAAGTAAAATTGTACATTACTAAACCTCTACAAATTTCATGTTTCAGTATAACTTTTGTTAAATTGTCGTCGTCGTTATTGTTGTTATTATTATTATATGCTACGAAATTGTAGATTTTTAGCTTGTCTCCGCGTCGGCTTTATGATAGATTTGGAGGAGAATCTAATTTTATTTAGTGATCCTCTAGTGTTAAATGGTATTATTCTCATATCAACTTTCGTATACCAGTTTTGAACTTAACTGTTCTGGACCACTATACACGCGGGGACGGAGCCATGTTATAGGGGAGGGGGGTCATGGCCCCCCCTTTCAAATATGTTTTTTTTAAAACTACTTATATAATTAAAATTTTTAAAATTACAAATATAAGTGAACCCCTCTTAAAAAAAATTCCTATCTTTTCTTCTCTTCAATTCTGCATGCACAGCCCTCTTTCTCTGGTCTCCCTTAAAATTGAGTCTGACTCCGTGCTTGTATACACGAAAGCAATCATTTGACAATTCTACACGAAATTAAGTTGGAAACATCCCATACACATTCACATTATTGCTAGAACTAGAAGAACATTTCCTAGTGGTCCTATATTCATCGCTTGATTTGACAGCGACCTTTGCCACTGGACTTCTGGACTTTCTACATGTATCGACAAAACCAAAATAGGAAGCACTTATCAAAAAGATGTAAACCAATTCTATTTTCTTTATAAAAGAATAACCCTATTCTTTTGAATTTATATAATAATTTATAATTTATATATTTTAAATAAATTATTTTACGAAATGATAAATTTAAATCAAATAACAACATCTAACCGAACCCGATTTGTCAGCATTTGAGACTTTTAAGAAGTCCCTTCCTCCGAATTGTACTTTAGTCAACACAGCAATTGCCAAGTCTCGGCCTACCACAGGGAGCTGAGGTGAAAAGTCAAGATGAACGCTCGCATTCACATCCAACTTTTAACGACTACATCAGATTTCAATTTAATCAAGTGTGTCCGGTTTTGACTGGACCTCTAAGTCTTGAAAAGAACAACCTCCTTTCACTGTTTTCACATTTCTTTGTTTAACGATGCTCGAGACTTTCCTTGGCGTGTTTAACTCAAGATAGCGCATAACAGAATTGCTAACTAATGTGCTGGTGCCTACATTTGAATTTCCGATTTCGTAGTGTGAAGGTAATAAACGAAGAGGGATTTGGTAAAACGATCGAAGAGCTGATTTGTCTAAGATTATGCAGTTTATTAGAAGAAACTTACCTTTTGAAGTTAAGTGATGGAGACAACATGATGTTATGGAATCCAATCCTCATCTTGAAACAAAATTTTGAACTCTTTTAAGATTTAACTTATTTTAATGTATTTAAAATTGTTAACAGGACACAAAGAATTCGTTTTTATTATAATTTTTTGGTACTATAAAAAATTTAAATTAAAACGATAATTTTCAAATCATTTAAATTAAACTCAATTGATTCTTCAAATTTAAAACTAACCTAAAGATATATTACTAATCCAAAGTGCCATCTCTAGGTGTGCCTAACTTGAAATATTCTTCGTGACATATCGTATCATGATCTTCAAGCAACTTGATCATGGTGGTGATGAAACAAAAATCAGGACTTTTCATAACTTGCTATTGGCATGATTATGCCATGAACCATATATGTTGAATCAGTAAGAGCACAACATCGAATCCACCAAAAGTTAGGTATTTGTCAGTGTCAAAGAAGCACAAATATCTCTATGCAGTATGCGTAAAACAAATATGCATGGCTACTGAGGTTTCAGAGCTCGAAGATAAGGGTCCGTCCGATTCTTCCTTTGTTCTATCTCGAGTTGCAACCAAAATTATGCACTAAACAAACATATAAAAGATGAGAACTTGTTTATTATAATGTTAAATTATTTAAAAAATTCTATAAAAACAGTCTATTACGTATGTAATACGTTTTATTAAAATAATTATTATATAATATATTTTTAAAATATTTTTAAAACGGATTTTCCACCTTTAATTCTGTACTAAGTAATGGTACTACAGTGAAAATCATTGCAAGTGTTATATGTTGAGTGGCTAGCTGGAACAGGATATATAAGTACTGAAGAGTACTTCGCTATACTCTATTGGTCATCCTCTCTTATCGTTAAGCAATTGTTAAAAATGTGATCTGACTTTAAAAAATTAGTCGCTGACTAAGCTAAATGCTTGAGCTTGAAGTCCTCCAAGGCCACCAAAGATTGACTTAGTCAATTTAATTCTTGATCTTTAATCTCTTTGCTTGCTTTTGACTTAATGGCACACCATGTCGACATGTCGTCTTTATTAGTCTTCTCAACTATTATAAATCTTGCTGTCGAGATGATTTGGTCCAATAAGAAATTTATTTTAAATATGTATTAAATAAATTATTAATATATATTAATCCATAAAATATAAGTTTTTAATAATTTAATGATTTATAATTAAGTAAAAATATTTATAAGTTAAGTTACATATTTGCATACCATCTGAATATCCAAAGCTTTTGTAATGGAGTTAAGACTCATAATAAGCTTAAAGAAGAACTTCTCTGAAAATAATAATTAATGTGTTGATCTAGCAACCAAAGTTTTAGATTTTAGATTAATCGTGAAGTGATATTATTATAATTACATAATTACAAGAATTATAAAGAGATAACAATTAAATTAGAATGTAAAATTGATGGTTTAATGCATGAGATTGATTGTATCAAAATTTAGCATTGAACGAATTACAATATTAATATTAATCAATAATGGGTGCAATTAATCGACAAACAAGTAATTATTATAATGTAAAATTTGGATAGATTTGATATAGGGTCATTAAATTAATTACTAAAATATTGAAGTTATCACTTTGGCTGATGCTTCAAGGAGTGATTTAACCTCAAGTGGCATAGAAAATGCTATGAATCGACTTCTGAATCCAAACTTCGCTCTTTTTCAATTGAAACAACGTGAGATATAGGCATTATAGCATGTTCCCTCAACCGTTACTCGTTGTCATTACAGACATTAAGATAACTATAAAAGAATGCAGCCATTTGAGCTACCCTACAAATAGCTAGAGCCGAGCATGTCGTAGCCAAAAAACGTCAAAGCAACTTTCCAAGTTATACTACTGCCTTTTAACCAAGACTACTTGATCAAGCTTTTCTACAACAAACATAAGCAGTATTCTTCCATACTCAAAAATCACAACTAATTTGTACGTAAAAGGAAGTAGTTAACAAAGTGCTGGCTAGTGATCAAAACAGAACTGAATGCTATTAAACAAACAAATCTCTCTCAGGTAAAATCATTAGGGTTTTCATCATGAATTTCTGACAACAAATTTCCCTCCTAGAATAAATTTACATTGTCTTGTTTAAAACAATGCTATTGTGCAACAAAGTACATGGAGTCTGAGAAAGATGAATCATGAGGAATGCTTTGCAGGCAACTCTCGAACTCAGAAACAAGTTGAGGATAAGTCAGAGACCCTGTATTGCCCCAGCTGGTGCTTTCTGTAGTACTAGCTCCCGCACTGCTACTGTTTACCATGTCCATTCCAGGAAAGCTCTCCAACCCTTCTAATTGTAGATTGCAATAGGCCAATTCCTGATCTAACTCAACTGGAAAGCTGCTAAATCCCCCGATTATACTCGAACCTGCTCCGTTGGAACTGTAGTTGGTGTTGTGCACTTGGGAACAAGTACTGTCTATGGAATTCAGTGAAGTAGTAGAAGATAGCATGTCAATGGAGTTCGCATAGAGCTGATGATCTTGAGTACTGCATGAACCGTCAAGTGTATAATTAGTGGAGTTGGTGTTTGATTTTTCAAGGTCATCAGAAAATCTTCCCCCTAGCTTGATCAACAAGTTCCGAAGCGACTCTTGATCCATGAGAGAAGGTTCCTGGCAGGCGTTTATCTCCGGCATGACTACAGGCAGCTCAGGCCAGTAAGGAGTTTGTTGATTTAACACACCAGGAGCAGCAAAATTGCTGTTTTCTCTCTTCATCTCCTGCTTGATCGTAGCCCTTCGTTCTTGTTGCTCCTTTCGCTGTTTCCCCAGAAGCTTTTTCTTCAGCCTTGTGTTCCAGTAGTTCTTAATATCGTTATCAGTTCTCCCAGGCAATTGAGCAGCAATTATGGACCACCTATCGAACATGTTCAATCATTACAGTTCAGCCTCCGATCTTAAACTCGAATCCCATGAGGCTAATGACTAAAGAATGTTAAGAAAATGTCAGGCAAGTAACTTACCTGCTTCCAATTGTTATGTAGAGACTGCAGATGATGTTGTCCTCTTCCTCCGAGAAGCCTCCATGTTTAATGTTTGGTCGGAGATAGTTCAACCATCTAAGTCGACAACTCTTTCCACATCTCCTAAGACCTATATATTACATTCCCAATGAGGACATAAGCTTTTTTGCTAAAAGATTAGACAAGAAACAGAAGGTTAACTATTATTTACCTATCTTCTGTGGCAAGGCTATCCAGTTGCCTCCAGTGCCATTCTGTTCAATATAGGCCTTGAGTTTAGCATCTTCTTCAGGCGACCATGGACCTTTCTTCACGTTGGCTTTATCACAACAAGGTGCTCTCCCCATGTTTATGCCTAGCTTTTGTTGTTCGTGTGTTTAAAAAATAGAAAAGTTAAAGCTGACAACTAATAATCTTAGCTTTTCCTTCTTTATCTCTTGACAATAACGAGACTGGCAATGTTATATATAAGAGGATAAGAGAGAAAAAGAGAGAGAGAGAGCAACACTAGTAGCCGGAGAAGGAGAGACAGGAAGATTTCAAAAAGGAGTTAGAAAAATAATTAAAGGAAAGAAGGAACAAACTTTACGAATAGAATAAAGAATAAAATGGAAATGCCAGAACACTAGAGCAAGGTTTTTCCTATTTGTCCTTCTCAGCTCAGAATCTGTAACAGATAACCTCTCTTATAATAAACCCGTCTCACACATAATCAGAGAGTTGGTTCGCATTCGCCAGCTGATGAGGTGATCATGACCGTGCAATTTATAGACCAGACCAGCCTAACTTGGTCAGGGTGTGAATACTCGATGAGACCATCACTGGTTGAATGGTTCCTGATCATAGAAATCTTCATGCATTTATAGTTGCTTTCGTAGTTCGTACTCTCCTGGAAGCAATAAATTTTCTCTTGTATGATTCTTTTCTTACATCTCTGCTAGAAACGTTCACATCATATTTTTGTTTTAGAATATTTGTTTCAGTTACTCTGTTTAAATTATGTTTTATTAAATCTTGTTCATACGTTTATGTAAGATTTATAGAAATATGTGGGTAAGATTTAATAGAATATGATAAGAATACCATATTCGAAACAAAAAATTTAATCCCAGAAACGTTAACTTTTCTTCACGTACGCAGATTTTCTGTTTTAACAAAATGTTAGAGTTTAATGTTTCTTTGTCCTATTTTACTTCGGAGTAATTAAAGGTTGAAAGTATTAAGAAATTTAATATTTTTTACGGGGAAACCACATTATAACTTTAATCTCATACTAATTTAGATTTCTCATGTTTAGTACAATTATATTTGAAGTTTTATAGATTGAAGTGTTTTCATAACTTATTAACAAATGTCATATTCTAGTTTTATTGCTAACATATACTTAGATATAAACTTGAAGCCTTAAGTAAACTTTTAGCTACAAGATGTGTATCATGGTCAGTGGATTGAGTATTTTTTTTAATTTTTAATAATATATAAAATTTTGCAACTATGTACTCAATGCACAGGGTTTTCCGTTTTATAAGTGAAAGGTCATGATATACGTAACTTGAACTAATTTTAATCGTGTGAGATTTAATTTCCGATTCAACTTTTATATAAAAATTTGTATTGAAACATTTTATTAAAAGATATATTTATAATTACATCTTCAAGATTTAAACGCGTGTTAAAACGCGTCTTGAAGTAATTTGAACAAAATTTAATTATGAATGAGTTAACACCTTTTGAAATAGTTTGAAAATTTGTTAAGGATGAATGAGTTATTAATAGCTATTGAAAAAGACAATTAGTTTATGAAAATTAGAGCAAAAATCTAGGACCATCTAGAAGGAAAGTAACAACAGTTTGTGAATGTGTAAGTTATGGTTGGTGACCAAATGGACAAACTAAACGGAAGAAAAATTGCCATATAAGTCCCAAAACTTACCCTCAAAATGGGGTGCATTTACCGATTAACACTCTGTTTCATTAAATTTTATCTACACATAAAATTAAATGATATAAGATTAAAACACCCTAACAGAAACATGGTCCTCCGTCTTAGAGACATAGCATACCCCAATTTTCAATCAATTAGGGACATGACACTATGATTAGGCAAATGTTTAGTTGGAAGTCCACTGTCACATCCATTTGCAACACAAATAAGACCTTGTACCTTGTCTGCTAGTGCTATTTGCATATTATAAACATAGAATTTATAATTATTCTAAATTAATTTGAAATAAAAAATTTCCCTGGTGTTATATATTGTAAACCCAATGTCTTTCAATTGGTAACTACATATAAAAAAAAGGAAAATTTACCAATTGGACCACCCTCGAAACAGCTATTTAGTGTTCAATCACATTAGAAAGTGAAATAGCTTATAAAAGTAAGTGTTCCTGTAATCACCTGACTTGACTGGAGCTAAATGAGCAAATGTCAATGGCGGTATTTTTATTACGCTGAGTGGTGGCTGATTGTGATTTGCCTTTTCTTTAATGTGGTGGTGCTCCTCAGATTTGTTTGAAAAAGTATAATACTTTTATTTTTTAGAAGATTAAATTAGTGGAAAATGAGGGTGACTGAACTGTTTTCAGTAAATTAAGAATTGAAGGGTTTCTCTCAAAATCACGTTTTAGAAGATTCTATTGAAACTGTGGTAGGATTAAACTTTATGGTCTCCTCTTCTTTTTTCTCTCTTTATAAATTTTTTATAAAGTTATAAATTAAAAATTCCTTTCATACAAAGTGAAATAGACTTTAAATGTCGCGAGTTCATATTAATAAAGAAATTTGGACAAAAAGAGTACACAACAACGTTTTCAACACGCAAAAGAAGCAAATAGTCTTCTTGGTAGGCCAACCTCTAAACTCAATTGGTCAATCCATCTCTTTCACTTTAATTCAATTATTAAAAAAAAAGAAGAAGAAAGGGAAAAGCTTCCATCAAGGTAAAGACTTGGTTTCATCTTTATTTGCATCTTCTTTTACGTTTGTTTGAACGAGTCATTCCATACAGCTCAAGCCACCATTGTTCTCGAGGCATTTCTAAGAGATACCATTCTCGAGGCAGTTTCCTTGCTAATTTCATCCTGTGTAAGTCTGACGTAAGAATCCATTGCTTTCTGTTACGAAGGTGACAATTTTAAAATTTCCACTTTTTAAAAAATAATATAATCCGCCTTGCCTTCGATGGTTGCTTGACTTGAAACGAAAAGGGTTTGAAGAAACGGCCCGGGACAGTCGACTCCAGTCTTTCTCGGCCGATCACCCTGAAATTTCGTCGGGTGCCTTTCTTTTGCTATCAGAAATCAAATAATTGTCTTTAAAGACTTTTAAAAGCTAATGTAATGACTCGTAAATCATATCCCCTTGTCCATTTTATAGAGCACAAAAACGAGAAATGCCTTTAGGTTTTTGCGGAGGTGAAAGATATAAATCTAAATTACAAAATATAAAATATAAAATATTTAAATTACTTATAAATATTAATAATATTGTAATTTTAAATAACAATATTTTATTTTTATCAAATTATTTTTAAAACTACATAAAATTTCTCACATAAATAATAATCAATCACACAATAATATATATTAAACATTTGAACAAACGATTAAAATTATTTTTAAAACTTATATTATTATTAAACATTTTTATAAAAGAAAATATTTTAAAAATATATAAAGAAAGGGTAAAAAATTAATAATTTATTAATTTAAACCATATTTAATCAATTATCGTCAAATTTAAAAGTTTATGATTTGTATAAATTAGGGGAAGGAACGGGAAGGATATGTTTGATCCTTTTCATGTGATTTTGGTGCCCACTCGTGTCTCACGAAGTTGAACTCTATCAATCTCTTGAATCTAACGCTCCAGAGGACATAGATAGAAGATAATGACATGATTGATTTATAATCATACCGAGTCAAATACGTGAAAATAATTATCAATCGTACATTGAACAAGGTAACTGATGGCTTGATGTGATGTGAAGACCCCTTATTTCCAATTATGTGTTTTGTTTCTATTGATTCGTTTATAGCGGAGGATTCAAGGCTCGCTTCGTATAGATTTCAGATATTTTTGTCTAATATTATGGTGTATTATTGTGTCCAATAAATCTCAGTCATTTATTTATATGAGACTCGCATAAGACCTACGTGAGTCCCACAAAATAAATGACTGAGATTTCATAAGACATAATAAGACTGGCCAGATCCAGGCATTAACGTAAGATACTGAATAAAATCTCAATTAGTTTTAATCTTAAAATTTTTGAACTATTTTATTTTTTGTTTAATTTATTTTTATTTAATTAGTTAATTTTTATAAATTAATAAATTCTTATAAATCAATTAATTTTAATTTAACAAATTTTTTTAAATTAAACTTTAAATTCTTATATAATTAACGAAAAACTCTTTTAGTTATAATATTGATTGGATAAGGAACAATCATGTTTAACTTACTTTTGACAATGCCAACACGATTCAAAAATTCTAAGGCCATCTGATCTTTCTAATTTGTTTGTATTTGTTGAAGAACTTATTATGAAGAACTATACGAAAAATGACTTAATCGAGGGAAATGGGTTCGATGAACATAACTTCTCTGCTTGCTTATCTCAAAAATGTCATCACTGGTCACCAACCAACCCATATTGACTCATACAAAGCAACTCCTTGTTAAGAAGGAAACTCACTGAATCACTTTCTGTAGCTCAACACTTTGATCCCTCCATTAAAAGCAAACGCCTTTGAATTCCTTTCTGCATTATTGACATTTCAAAGTTCGAAGCTTTTTAGCTAGAAAGAAGAAAAGGGAAGGTACAAAATGTCAAAAGAGAGATAGATAAAGACAAAATTCTGGATGAACCCCAGCTGAGTCTACATGTTCAAATGGGCATTACTTTTAATCTTCCCCATATTCAAGGAACAAAGCGTAAGCTTTTTCTTGTGACCCTTGAAAGGGATACTAATATTATAAATAAAGGAAAAGAAGGTGACATGAAATTGCATCTTCCATATGTGCATGCTTTGATAATGTAACACTTTTACCTGTTTGTGGCGGTGAAAGACTTCTGTTATGTTTCTTGAAGTTGTAGTGTCACTGCTACTTTTTCCATCTTCAGGTGCAGTGATTTTAGACTTTTAACTCAAAGCCAACCAAATAGCTAAATGTTGCCAATTGGCCTCTGAAGTCTTCCTGCGTTTTTAGTTGTACTAGTCACCTCATGAAATGCACAAACGTACACAGTATGTGATTGTGGTTGCAAACCAACTTCAATACTTCATCTCGTTTTAATAATTTATGGATATATTGTTCGTTTCTAATGGAGTTTTTATTTTTTATTTTGTTTTTAAATTCAATAAAAATATACGTTTGGTTTGAATTTCTACTTTTATTTTGTTTTAAGTTTTTTTCTTGTTTTCATAATTTATAAAAAGAATGCAGATTGATTTTGATTTTGATTTTTTAATGTCATAATCTAATTTAACATTAATTAAATATACTATTATATTATTCTAATATTAATTAATATCAAGAATTATGCTTAATATAATTTGATTTTTAAATGAAATAATTATTTAAAAAATATATAAAATTTAAAATTAGTTATTTATATAATGACATTGATTTTAATAATTAAGATACATGTTACTAAATAGACATTATTTTTAAGTAAAATTTATATATTATTTATTTATTTTAATAAAATTAATGAACTAGAAATGAAATTGTTTAGTTAATCTTACCAAAAAAATTTATTTAGTTAATCAATTCATCAAAGTAATTTTTTATAAATGTATAATATTTAGTTACTATCAATAACAAAATAAGTTTTGTTTAAAAAACAAAAACCAAGATCATGAAACTAACACCAAATAAAATAAAATAAAAGTGACACTAATAATGAGAGTTTGTAGAGATTGAATACAAGCTCCAATCATCGATCCTGAAAAGAAGTTTTACGTTGATGAAGAAATTTCTTAATTCATCATAGTCTGAATGTGTATAGGTAGGGACTTTTATACTAGACATAAAGAAATGCTATTGGCTACTGTGTTGTGGAATACAATTCTGTTACAGTAGAAGCCACTAGTGTTTTGTACAAAATGAAAGGAAATAAAACAAAAAGGATTATGTGGTTCAGTCCCAAATTTGTGGTGTGAGTGAGTTTGAGTAATGGGTTTAGTGGGTAATGAATCACCCCAAGTCTCTTAACACCCCTTTCAAGTCGAAGCCCTAGAGAGACAAACGAATTTGAACTTGAAGATTAGAGGTCTTCCAACATGCGTATGGTGAGAGGCTTTGTGAATAAATCCGCTAGTTGGTGTTGGCTTCGTACATGATTGAGATTTAGGAACCCTGAGTTCACCGCATTGCATACTAGATGAAGATCGATCTCCAGATGCTTGGTCCTCTCGTGGAAGACGGGGTTCTTCGATATGTGAATCACCGCCTGATTATCACAGAATAAAGGTATGGCTTCTCTGTTTTCCACTTGAAAACACTTTAATAGTCGAACGATTCATTTTAACTCGCATGTAGTTGAAGCTAAGCTTCTATATTCTGCAACCGCAGATGATCTACTGACTGTTGTTTGCTTCTTTGTTTTCCATGATATGGGTGATTTTTCGAAAAACACGCAAGACACGGTCAAGGAAGGTCTACTAAACACACAACTTGCCCAGTTCGAATCGGAGTAAGTGGTGAGTTGTAGGTTCGAATTTGATACATAGAATAGGCCTTGGTTCTGTGTTCCTTTGAGATACTTGAGAACGTGTTTTACAACTTTCTAGTGAGGTTCCCTCTGTGATTTCATGAATTTACTTAATTGTTGTGTTATGTAGGTGAGGTCAGGTCTTGTGAAGCTCAAGTATTATAGCCTGCTCACGATTCTCCTGTAGATTTCCGGGGCTTTGAGTAGTTCACCTTCGTTAATGGTAAGTTTTCTTCCTGCAATTATAAGTGTTACGCATGGTTTACAGTCTAGTAAATTTGTTTCCCGTAAAATGCCCTTTACATACTTGCCTTGACTGAGTATCGTTGCTTCTTCTGACCTTGCTATTTCAACTCCTAGGAAGAACTTAGCATACCCTAAATCTTTGATTATGAACTCTCTGTTTAGGGCATGCTTGACAGTGTTTAATGTTCTTCTTTTACTCCAGTGATGAGAATGTCATCCATGTAGATGATGATAGCAACTGTTGCCTTGACCTTTAGTGTATAGGTAATGATTTGATTTTGCTTTATCAAAGCCTAACCCTTTAGTTTTGTGTTCAGTTCCTTGTGCCATTGCCTGCCCGCCTGCTTAAGTCCATAAATGGACTTTACCAATCTGCAAACCTCTCTTACCTTAGCTTTCTTATAACCTTGTGGTGGTAACATGTAGAGTTCTTCTTTTAGGTGGCCATGTAAATAGACATCATTTATGTCACAATGTAGGATGAGCCATTTTTGATTGTAGCTACAGCTAGAAATGTTCTGATTGTCACAATCCTGGCTACAGGAGAGAACGCCTCTGAATAGTCCACTCATTCCCTTTGGTTGAAGCCCTTTGCTACCAGCCTTAATTTTAGTTTGTCAACAATGCCATCTGGGTTATATTTCACTTTGTATACCCACTTTGATGCCATAGCTCACTTCCCTTTAGGTAGCTTTGTCAAAACCCAAGTCTGATTTTCTTCTAGGGCTGCTAGTTGTGCATCCATGAAGTCCACCCATTCCTTTCACTTGTTGTCTCATAAGACAAAGGTTCAAAAGTAGTGCACATATTACCTATAAACTCCTTGTAGCTTTGTGTAGGCCCAACCTGGAAGTTTGAATCCTTGTCTTCTTCTGTTCCTGCAGGATCAAAGACTTTTAAATTGATATTAGCAGAATCAGGGAAAGAAGTGGAATGATCAGCAGAGGCTTAGTGAACATAGTCATCGAGATATTTTGGTGTGGTGTGGGTTCTTTGGCTCTTCCTCACATTGTTGTTCGTGGTAGTTTCTTAATTGGTGATGTTGTAGAGTTGTGGTAGTGTTTTTATGGTTTCTGGTGTGTCTTTTGTATTTTGTATGCTTGATGACCCCGGCATGTCATTTAATGTTTCTGCATCATCGTCTGTTGTGTTGTAAGGGAATAGTGGTAGTGGTCTTTATTAAGAGTTTCTTTGTGTTTTGGAAAAGGGAAAAATGTTTTCAAGGAAGGCTACATCTCTTGAACTAAAAATATTGTTTGTGCCAATGTCCATGACTCTGTAGGATTTGTAGTCTGGCATATATCCAAGGAAAACACATTTCAAAGATCTAGGATCCAATTTTGTCTTGTTAGGTGTCTTATCTAGGGCAAAACATAGACACCTGAAAACTTTCAAGTGTTTATAGGTTGGTTTCTTTGATGTAGCTTCTTATATGGTGTTTTCCATTGTAGAGCTTTGGTTAAGATTCTATTTAGGAGGTAAGTGGCAATGAGGAGAGCTTCTCCCCAATATTGTTTAGGTAATTTTGCTGTGAATAGCAGTCCTTGTTATTTGTAGTAAGTGTTTATGCTTTATCTCCACTACTCCATTTTATTGTGGAGTGTATGGACAACTTTTCTGATGTACTATTCCCATTTCTGTAAAACACTTTCTGCATTCATAGTTTATGAATTCTCTCCCATTGGCTGTTTGTCTCTTTAAGACTTTTGTGTCATATTGTTTCTCAATGGTTTTGATAAACTATATTATGGTTGGTTGTGTTCTATCTTTGTGTTTGAGCAAAAAAATCCAGGTGGCTCTAGAAAAATTATCTACAATGGTTAAAAAAATCTGTGATCCATCTAGAGTAGGTACCTTGCAAGGTCCCCATAAATCCATGTGTAGGATTTCAAAGGGCTTAATGGTTTGTATTTTCTGTTTAGGGAAGGGTTTTCTGTGTTGTTTTCCATATGACAGACTTGACAATCAGATAAATTCTGATTGAAAAACTTGATTTCATTGATATGTCGCATTATCTCCTTAGAAACATGTCCTAATCTACTACGTCAAACATTAAAGGAAATAGAAGCACTAAAAGCAACATTCTCAATTATGTAGAAGTCTAAAGGAGGACCTTTCAAAGTCCATGAGGGTAATAGGCTATCTATTGTTAACTCATACAATCCACTTCTAACTTTAATAGTTGCCATAACATTATTAGTCTGTAGGTCTGGAAAAAACAGACTATTAGATACGAAAATTGCAGCAATGTCATTCTAAGTTGTGAGTTTATTGACAGAGTAAGTTTTTGAAAAAAAATGGAATATGAAGAATTTCATCAAGGGTAATTTTGTCACCAATGGTAGTCTGGCATATGTGTTTCACTTGTTGTTTTGTGCCATCCAGGAATATAACAGGCTCGTATATGTTGTTTATTTCATTCTTATGGCAGAAATCTAGGTTTGTAACCATGTGTGATGATGCACTTGAATCGATCAACCATATGCATTCATTTTCTGCACTATGAACATTAGTGTAATTTGTGCTATTGCCTGCAAAATTTGCAAGCCCACCCAATTTTACCTCTCCCGTGACCTTTCTTTTGATTGCTTTAGATATCTCCTGTTGTATGAAGGTGGCTAGGCCTTGTGGAATTTAACCACTCCTTTCAGTATACTCACTAGGTTCTTGTTGTGTGTCCGCAGGAGTGTCACTGATCATAGCTAGATTAGCCTTGCTCTTCTGACCAGTCAGTTCCTTGTACCAGTCAGGCATACCGTGGATCTTGAAGCAAGTCTTTATGGTATGTCCTATTTTCTCACACTTTTCACAATACTTGTCCTCCTTTTTTGTGAATGGTTTTTTGCCATTGTTGCTGTTGTTTCTGCCTCCTTTCTTGGCATTAGAGTTGGATTGTCTCACCATCATAGCTATATTCGGGTTATAGCCATTGCTAGCATTTACTGCCTTTTGTCTCTCAACCGTTTGCATAATGGCAAATGCTCTATTTACCATGGGTAAAAGTTCCATTAACATGACCTGGTTTACTACGTGCTCGTAATCTTCATTTAAACCCATCAAGAATAGCACTAATCTGTGTGTGTTTTCCTTAGTAGTAATTGCTTTAGCGGCATCACAAGTGCATGTGGGTATTGGACTTAGGCTAGCTAAATCATCCCAGAGTTTCTTTAACTTTATGCAATATGCGGAAATGGTAAGATTACCTTGCTTAAAAAGGCTGATTTTCCTTTCTACTTGGAACAACAATGACCCGTTGGTTTCACCGAATCCCTCTGTCAGTTCCTCCCAAAGCTCCTTAGCTGTGGAGAATGATAGGAAGGCATCTCAAGTTCCTTGACCTTGGAGTTGAGTATCCAGGACTTGACCATAGAATCTACCCTTTTCTATCTGGTAAGTAGGGCCTTGTCTTCCGTTGGTTACATGTATGATCCATCTATAAAAGAAAGTTTGTCTTTAAAACATAGAGCTATCATCATTGATTTGCTCCAAGTTAGGTAATTGTTGCCATTAAAAAGGGTAGTAACTAGACCAGCTCCAGGGTTTTCAGTATTTATTATGGAATACTTCTCTAGATCTAGGTTTTGTGTAGGAATAGGATTGCTAGTATCACTGTCAACTATGTTAGACATTTTGGTAAGTAGAGTAAGGTGGATCAAACCTTTGTCTCTAATACCTTGAAAAGAAGTTTTACGTTGATGAAGAAATTTCTTATTTCATCATAGTCTGAATATGTACAAGTAGGGGCTTTTATACTAGACATAAAGAAATGTTATTGGCTACTGTGTTGTGGAATCTGTAACAGAATTGACAGCTAATACAATTCTATTATAGTAGAAGCTACTGGTGTTCTGTACAAAATGAAAGGAAATAAAATAGAAAGGTTTATGTGGTTCAGTCCCGAATTTGTGATGTGAGTGAGTTTGAGTAATGGGTTTAGTGGGTCATGGGTCACCCCAAGTCTCTTAACAAATCCAAATATGCTTAACTTAGCTCCAATGTCCAATTCATCTTATCTTATTCTTCATTAGCCCTATTTGTAGTCTAGTAAGCAAATTGTAGAGCTGTCTCGATACAACACCAACACTTTCTCCATAAGACACCCTACATTAATGGAAGAAACACATTCATACAGCAACATTTATTCAAGGGATGCATATTCCAACATAATAATGACACCTTCCGCTAAAGACTAGACAACATATTTTATCAAACTATCACCTTCGATCCATGTAAGTTATGCTTCCAACTGGTGATGATACAATCACAACTGTTCCAGTGCAGAAAACTTCATCAGCATCAAGAAGTTCATCCACTGTCACGGGTCGTTCCTGTACCTGGATTGTAACACACTAATCATTTTATAAATTCATAACTGCGTACTGCACCATTAACAATATGAAGAATAGTAGAAGAAAATATGGACAATTTAGAACAACTATCTGAACATGAGGAGAAGCAGATGTTTATGACAGACGATTACGGCAGAAATGGTTTCGTTTTAATTTATTAGCGAGTGTTATCACTTCTTAAGTGCATCACAACTGCTAGCTAATTGAGTATTAAAGGTTACATGAAAGGAGACAAGGAAGCTTCAACAATTCCATTGAATATACTTGGCAAGGTCCTATACGTTTAATAAGTTAGCTAGTGTTATCACTTCTTAAGTGCATCACAACTGCTAGCTAATTGAGTATTAAACATTACAGAAAAGGAGACAAGGAAGCTTCAACAATTCTATTGCATATACTTGGTATGGTTCTATACGCTTAATAAGTTAGTGTCTGGTTCACCCCCAAACAAAGAAGTGATCTGGTTCACCCCAAAACCAAATAAAGACCTGTTTGTGAAGTTTGAAACACAGAAATACAGAATACACTCTCTTTACCGTATTCTGCCATACACTAAACTATGATCATAATTCCTAAAATGAGCAGGATGTCAACATCTAACAAAAGCATGAATCATAATTGTCAAATTCCACATGTTTAACACTTTATAGCATCAACGGTGTACCTTGAACCCTTCAGTTCGAGCAACATCTATAATGCTTTTTCTGGTAATGCCAGGAAAAATTGTACCCTTTATTTCAGGAGTAGAAATTAAATTATACTGAGAATTGACCATATGAAAATGAATTAGCTGCAATTACCTTTAATGAGGTACTGCTTTAGAACAAGTAGACTAGCCAAAGGTCAATAGGTAAATCTAACAGCATAGCGTATTCACCTGCCTTGAAATGATACACAATCAGTAAAGATTCGACAATATCATAGCATTTCAACTTGACCTAGTTTGTGACTATTAAAATAGTAGTTCTTGCAAGGAGAAGATTCATGAGAATTTGAATAGCTTGAAAGGCATGAAAAGAATAATTGTAGAATGCACGTACGTTGAACTCTAATACAAGCCTAATTAATAAGTATATCTCCACTACCTATTCTCAATAATGAGAAATAAACTAGAAGGAATCCAATCTCCAGTTGAAAGAAAGAATGCCAGATATCTTTCAATTAACTAAATATTTTGAGCTGAGAAATGAAAGCAGCAATTTAGTTAAGCAAATTGTGTCGGAACTCTGCATTGACAAGCTAATCAGAAAAATTGACAGCCCATACTCAGGAGACATTGTCAGAACTAGAATAAATGCCTAAAATTTGAGAGATCACAGTTCAAATCCTGCATCGAGACAGGGGGCACGGGAACTAGTGATAGTTTCCCACAAATTAAGAGGCCAGATAAAGCATCAACCTGTTAGAACTTTGATGAGAGCATAATTCATCATAAACTTATGGAAAAGGGCACTATTAGCAGCTGTACATATGTTCCTTGAGGGAGTAGGGAAATTACAGCCTAGCCAACACAAGATTAGACCAATACACATACGAAAATACATGGTTTGCAAGTGAAAATTGAAATTGGCATGTTATGACTCAAATTCGTACGAACTACTAGAAGTTAATTCCTTATATTACCTTCACAACAAAAATGTTGCAAGAGGAAACCCCCAAATACCGTATAAACACAGTCAAGATACAGAACATCCGAAAATCCTTTGGCTTTGCCGCAAATTGGCCCTTGAGAACCTATGAACAACAATCTAATAAACATGAACAGCAAATCAATAACTAAAGTCGCTATATTACACAAATAATTACCAGCAAATAAGATTAAAGTATTGCAAAACCTATATCCAGTTTCTACAGTTATACATTATGATACCACTACATAATAAGGCTATATGAAAGCTGGAAACCATATAAATACTCACAGCAGTGTAGTTTCCAATAGTTTTCACACCTCCAGTACCACCAGGAGTTGCTCTATGTAGTTCATGCTCAATAATCAATCAAATTGATCAACGATAAACCATCCTGAAATTATAATTTATAACAGAACTATGTTGAGCAATAAGGAATATTGTATCGTCTATATCAACAGAGGATTGAAGAAGAACCATATTTAACAAAAACGAATGGTCTCAAGAAGAGAGTAGCATACAAATTCACATGAAACATCTGTAAAAGTGAATTCAAAGTCAATATACAAAGAATCAAGAGATGGGATTTCTTTCACTTGCACATAATTCTTGGGGATTCCACTCGTTGCCTTTTGTGACGGAGATGAACAAAACTGGAGCAATCTATCCACTGCTATCTATATTTTACCAACACACTTAAAAAATCTGCCTTACGAAGTTGATTTTTAGAAGTTAAACCTCAATAAAATTTTAGAGCGAAGATGATTAGTGAGTATTAATGATTTAAAGTTGCAAATTCAACTCAATCATAAGAAATTTAAAGGATGAAAAAAAACTTTAAAATAATTTCCCACAGGTGAAACATATATCAAAAACGTATACTCAGGGGTAGGTGAAACACCAAGAACAGCTCCACTTCCCATTAGCAAAGCCCTGATAGACAATGACCATTTACCTGGAGGGGGAACCTAAAATTAAGGACCAAACATTTAGTAAGAAAATTCACTGGAGGATGAATATTTACAAGGCACAGAATTGAATGCTTACCCAGTGTTTGTTTGCAAAACAGTCGCCTTCACAGCATCCACAAACTGCTCAACAGTTGGTATTGCCATGCACGTCCTTTCTGCACCCATCATCATCCGCTGTTCATTTTCCTCATAATGAAACAGCAAAATTTTACCACCTTCTTTTCTGTAGGCTTTCAGACCTGCAAATAAACCCCCAATACAAACAGTAAAAGAAGGGAAATGTGATCATAACAAGTACCAGATTGCTACATACAAAGGAGTGTGCCTCTAAACTTTGAAATGTGATCGAAAAAAGTAAATGCAGCGAATAAGGAAAAATTATGAACTGTATTTCTCTTATATCATTGACAAACTGAAGATTTCATTAACAAAAAGTGAAGATCAATGAAATCAGAAATATTTTTACCTGATCATAACTTAAAACTCCTGCAAGGGGGTTCAATTCAATGTTCCCAAAACGTTGTATTTCACCTTTAGAAAAAGTTTCTATCTTTAATGCACTTAATTGTGTACATCTAATCAGTGGGAACATAATTGAAGCCAAGGTTTGTACCAATCGATATCAGCCAATTCCAACGACCCACTATATGAAATTCAAACAAGAAGACAATTAGTAAAACCATACAGTAAGCAACAGCTCTCCAGACAAGGAAAAAGACATCCTTTCATGTCTTCTCCATCCCACTTCCTAACAAAAACCATGTATCGACCATCACTGATCTTGCCATAAACAAGTCAAAAAGTAAACGCCGAAGTTGTATTTTCCAATACAAGGAATAACACTAAACAATCTCTCAACCAAAGTCAGAGACCTGTAGTTTTTAGACAATACGTGGCGCCTAAAAGGAGAGACAGTTAGTGAAACATTGAAGGAAGTGAACTGCCTGTGTACCTACGAACGAAACGAGCACAGAAATCCCATCAGTAAATAACACAACGTCGAGATGATGAAATCAAACAGACACACACAAAAAGAAGAGAAATATTACCTTGTTGAGGAACAGAGAAGATGGAGACAAACGGAGTCTGTCCTAGTCGGAGGAGGAAGTGAAAGGAGATGGGCTGAGAAGAAAATTACAGTGGAGGCCACCACCCATGGTTACGGCTCCCATCTCCATGAAAAAGGCAACAACCATCTCCATCATTGCACCAAATTTTTACACCAAATTTGGTGTAAAGTAGAATATTTTTATAATCTTTTTACACCAAATTTTGTGTTACTCCAACCATTATACAACAAATTTTTACACCAAATTTTTTTCAAAGAATATACTACAATAATTTAGTTATTATCTAACTTAATTTATATTTATATAACCACAATAATTTAGTTATTAATTAAATTAATTTATATTTATACAATAATTTTTATTTGTTTATTTATTTATTAAAAATAAAAATAAAAATCATTATTCTAATTAATTAATATATACTTTATATTAAATTAATATTAGTTACAAAATATATTTAATATTATTGCAACAATAAATTAATAATATACACAAATATAAACTGATTAAAATTTTTCATTTAACCTCTAATCATTTGAATTTCCATATTGTTTCCACAAATGTTCAATCAGTACATTACGAAGTTCATAATGAGTTTCTTTATCTCTAATTTGCCTATGTTTAGCAAGGAATTCTTGAAATATAACTGTATCATCCCTATTGATATTAATTTTAGAAGCTGGTATTAACCTAAAGGAGGAGCTGGCTTATCTAGTGGATTTAGCCAATATTTTGATTTTGGAGGAAATAGGGATGACCTTCCAAATTATTAATTATTTATGTTAATTTAATGTTTTCAAGTGCTTTAGTTTTACTTTTAAATTGATTGTTGTAATTTTAGTTTGATTATAATCTCAAGTCTGATTTTCGTTGTAATTTATTTAAGTTTGGTTGTAATTTCAAATATTTTTGATGAGTTTTAATTTTTAAAATCAATGGTGTGGTTTAAATTTATGTACTTTTTATTTCAAATTAACCTTTTGTTCTTAACATATTTTATTAATGAATTTATAAGACCTATAAATAAGAATTAAAAATAAATATTAATTTTTTTAATATTATATTCAATATTAATCTCGTTTTAAATGTCTCTATGAGATCTTTGTAATGATATATTTTGTGTAAAGTAATAAATATGTTAACTTTAATTACTTAGTAAATTATATAAATAAATCAATTTGAGAGAAGGAGATACAAGAAAAATGTTAAAAAGTAAAGGAAAAAAATTGTCTTTTTGTACTTTTGGTGCAATGAATAGTAACACACCAATTTGGTGTTTTGGTGCAAAAAATCTACTCTAACCAAGACACCAAAAGTACACACTAAAATGGTGCAATGAATCGTAACACATTAGTGTGTACTTTTGGTGTCTTGGTTGGAGTAGATTTTTTACACCAAAACACCATGCCTTGGTTGGAGACGGCCTTAATTCAACCAAATTTAGGTTTAACCTCTTAAACCGAAAACTTGAGGTCTTTTATTTTGGACTCAAACCTAATTAAATCAAAATTTGTTTTCTATTGAAGCGAGTTCAGGCTACTTTGCAACCCCTAACCTTACCATCAAGTAAAAGGTAAAGAACAAATACAAACTCACTTTCATGGGTCTCCCCTGTATTACATGCATTTGGAAAGCTTTGCTCCCCTACACCTATCTTTCAATTGCTCTTACGTGCTTTTCTGGAAGGAATCGTTGCTACTCAAATGCAACACTTCCTTACATGATAGATCCTGGAACATTACATTGGTTTGGTTCCTCATAATAAAAAGAACTAATTTTGATGTTCGTACCTATGTTCTTCATGATTGGCCAGAAGATGTTAGCCACTGACTGATGCATGATTTAGTTGGTGTTTGTTATCTCCGTCAATTTGAGAATTTCGGGGCATTGCCCCCTTTATTGAAGAAGCTGTAAATCAGCTCACTTTGCAACAACATCAACAGGTCAGAGACCAAATTGTGGTCTTTTGGAAATATCCTCCCCCTCCTTTTCACAAGCTAAATAGCGATGCATCTTTGATTCATGGTTCTGCGGCATACAGAGGAGGACTTATTCGAGACACTAGTGGTCTATGGGTCCGTGGGTTCGTTTGCAATATTGGTCGTTGTTCAATTTTACAAGCCGAGCTTTGGAGCATATTAGAGGGAATGAAACTTGTGACTGATATGGGTATCACTCGCCTAATCATTGAATGCAATAATAAGCTGGCGGTGGATATGATAT
>JANKOE010000206.1:6191386-6205881 GCA_026284465.1 Erythroxylum citrifolium | reverse complement strand
GTAATTAAGATGTGAGAGAAATTAAAGGTTAATTTTAGAAGTAAAATTATAAACATGCATACAAAGTCAAGAATGACGTATATTTTGAATAATTAAAATGTATCTAAAAACAACATTTATTATAAATAGGAGGGAGTATATTTTATGTTTCTAATTATTACGGGGGCATCGACTTATTGGTGACCTAACTTCTATTCAGCTTAGCCGACAAAGCATTATTGAAAGTGCTTGTACATGGCAAGTAGGTCCGGAAAACACTCCTCAGCGACTTTATAGTTCAGCAAAGATCCTGATTCTTGTTGATGAATCATATTCTGGCACCATAATAAGCTCTTTGAAAGTTGGGACTCATCAGTATTGTTTTTCTTGCTGTCTTTTACCTACTTTGGTCCTCCTTTTGTTAAAATTTTTGTTTCTTACAAGTATAACAAACAAGGAAATTAAAAATCTTGTTGAGTTATATTGTAATTCTTCAAAAAGGCCTAAAAAAGTGGTCAAGTTAGTAGAGTGGGAAGGTATAAGGTCAAAAGGTTCTGTGTTTGATTCTGTTCCGGCCCTACTTATGTTCTCTCAATCGAGCCTGTTGTACAAGACTTATCTAGTGTAAAGTACCCGGTTAACGTGATTTGCAAGCTATTGCATCAATCCAGAAATTTGCCCTGTATACATTCAAAGGATAGTGACTGCAGGTTTTTCTGTTTCAAAAAAAATCTTAAAAAGAGAACGGAAAAGAGATTATTTTTTGGGTAATTTCTTTAAAATAGCTTGATTTTAGAGGTAAGCTAGTTTAATTACACAAATCAACTTGAAGAGCATATTTGACAGAATCCAACAAATAGTAGAAGTGAACATCTCTTTCAACTTAAGCACACCTCAAATTCATAATAAGGGAAATAAAACCCACCCACCTCCTCCATTAATTATATTTGGAGACATGTTTCGTTAAGGAATGAGAGATGGTACCCCATCTCCATCTCTATATATATATATACATACACATATATATTGTGTGTGTGTGGTTTAACAAAGCATGGTTATACAGATTGTGGGAAACAGATCATGTGGTCTGTTTTTAAGAAGGCACTTAAAACATAACTAGTCATATCCAATATGAACCAATTGATATGTGCACTAGGCATTCCATTGCCTCTTCTTTTTCATAAAAAAAAAAACAAACCCTTTATCAGTCATTAGTTCGAAAGCAATCTTTGAATGATCATACACCAAACACACGAGGCAATGTTAGGAAGCAATGGTAAAGAACCAAAAAGGAAAAGGAAACACTGAACTTCTAGAGGGTACAATTACAATCATATGCTCTTCAAAAATATTAAACAAGTGAAAAAAAATTATTTTAAAATGATTGCATGATATTAAAATATTTAAAGAGCATATTTAAATTTAATTATTATTTAGGTAATAGTTTATGTTAAAATATTGTTAATAATAATAAATTATTTTAAATATTTCTAATAGTTTTAAAGAATAAAAAATATATAAAGAGGCCATTGAACAAAAATAAGAAAAGCGAAGAAGTTGGCCAATAATTGAAACATAAAAAGCAAAACAATGTACACCGAAAAGCATGATAAAAAG
This sequence comes from Erythroxylum citrifolium, assembly GCA_026284465.1. NCBI lineage: Eukaryota > Viridiplantae > Streptophyta > Magnoliopsida > Malpighiales > Erythroxylaceae > Erythroxylum > Erythroxylum citrifolium. The sequence goes on along the minus strand of JANKOE010000206.1, from coordinate 6,204,285 downwards.
GTAAGTGGGCAAAATAGTTAATCTTGGTACGTTAATGAATGGCGAAGGGTTAAGCGAATCATTCTCTTGATGTGTCTCCCACTTTCATGTGAACTGTATAGTATTCCTGGGAAGAACCGGGACAAGATCTCCTGTCTAATTTTATGGTGTCTTATTATGTTCAGTAAATCTTAGTCATTTATTTATGCGGATTTCACGTGAGTTCTATATAAATTAACGTGGAGCCTGCATAAATAAATGACTGAAATTTATTGGACACAATAAAATACTATAAAATTGAAAAGAAGATCTTAACTCAGGACCATAGCGATGGAGAAAGACGGAGAGAGACGCCATTAATGTAGTTTCTACCTTTCCTTTTTTTGCTCCTTGTTAGTTACGATGATGAAGAAGAGGATAATATATTAGTGGGGTTCAAATGGTCAACCTTTGTATCTATAGAGATGATAGAGAGAGAGAGACAGAGTCTTTACTTCAATCTTCATTAAGTCTCACGCCCTCAAAGATTCGTTTCTCTAACTCAAAAACTCTCTTTTTTTCTTTTGTTTTGTTTCATTTTCATTCCTTTGATTAATAATTACACCCACCCACCCACCCACCGTCTCTTCTCAACATAAAAAGTCTCACTCTCCTAAGTCTCTCATTCCCATACCCCTTCTCTTCTTATACAAACTCTGCCAACCATTTTCGTTATTCACCTCTCTCTCTCTCCCTCCCTTCCTCTATCTGTATCTCTGCAGTTTGTCATGGGTTGTCTCGATGAAGGTTACTGCAACACCGGTCTTGTTCTTGGGTTAGGCTTGGAAAACCCATCGAAACCTGATAAAGGGCCAAAGATTAATCCTTTTCTCAAGTTTGACCAGACAGGTATTCCGAGCTCTGATCAGCCTTCGCTTAGTTTGGGTCTTCCTGGAGACGTATATCATCGTAATCACGTTGGGGCCAAGAAGACAGAGGTTAAAAAGGTGTATGAGGAGCCTGTTGGTGTTGATTTGTGTCGTCAAGCTTCTCCTCACAGTGCTGTTTCTTCTTTCTCTAGTGGTCGGGTTAAGCGTGAAAGAGACATCAGCAGTGAAGATATGGACGCCGAGAGAGTTTCTTCCAGGGTTAGTGACGAAGATGAAGATGGCCCAAATGCAAGGAAGAAACTTCGGCTCACCAAAGAACAATCTGCCCTTTTGGAGGAAAGTTTCAAGCAACACAGCACTCTCAACCCTGTGAGTTGTTAATCACCATTGAATTTGTTGCATTCATGATTTTGTTTCTGGGAAAACAATTCATTCTTACCTGCTTCTCTCGATTTAACAGAAGCAAAAGCAAGCTTTGGCAAGGCAGTTGAATCTACGGACAAGACAGGTTGAAGTATGGTTCCAGAACAGGAGAGCAAGGTAATCAAAATTAACTTTTGTCCTTATAAAATCTGTCCAAATGATTTGCAAGAGGCCCACGTTAAAGCTTCCCATCACAATTCACACACACAAAAGAAACCGTACTAAAACAAAAAGTACATAGTACTCGTATGGTAACAAAGCAAAAGCTAACTATCTTCACCTTGAAGATGGGAAATAGGGTACTAATGAAAGTTTTATCTGATAATTCTGCAGAACAAAGCTGAAGCAGACAGAAGTGGACTGCGAGTTCCTGAAGAAGTGTTGTGAAACATTGACAGATGAGAATAGGAGGCTTCAGAAGGAGCTACAAGAGCTTAAAGCCCTGAAACTGTCACATCCCTTTTACATGCACATGCCAGCGGCTACTCTTACCATGTGCCCATCTTGTGAAAGAATCGGAGGTGTCGGTGATGGTGCCTCCAAGGCCACTCCGTTCTCAATGGCTCCAAAGTCTCAGTTTTATAATCCCTTCACTAATCCCTCTGCTGCTTGTTAATCTTAAGTTGTCAGGAAAAAAAATTATAGGAGAAAGAAGAAAGGAAAAATAGAGTTATAGATCTCACAGTCCCCTCTATTTTTTTGTTAAGGACTTGTTAGTGAAAGGTTAGTGTAATTAATTATTTTGCAGAAACAATAGTACTTACTGATGAATATTTTCCTTTTTTTTTGGTTTTCCCCTCTTTATTTCTCATTGTATATTCACTCAAATATATATGAAGGGATCCATGACTGTTATTTATTTGTTTATGACTTCTTTTGGATTAATTCCTTTTATACACACAGAGTAAGGCTATTGAATGATCCAAAGCTCCATTATTATGAATTTAGCTTAATTCATTATAAAGAGTGTATTTTTTCATAATGGTAATTTTTAGAATTAAAAAAGACATCTTTTCCTTAAGTTTAAAGACTCTAACTTCTGCATTCTGAAAAGATGGTGGCATTGAAGTCATTCCAAATTGACATCTCAAAGTTGAGTCCAATCCGAAATTTGTGTCACACATCCAAACGACACCCCGAGTCACGCTTTTTAGCGCACACACCTCCTGGTTTTTGGTGGTTTGTTGGTGTCTTTGTTGTGTCCATGACTAAAGAGGAAAACAGTGTATATTATAATGAGAAGATAAATGATAAATCAACCCTAGGTGATTAAGTAAAGCTTATGCGTGAGATAGAGATAGAGAGAGAGATGTGGGTGGGTAGCTCACGTGTACTTGTCCCTAACATAGTTTAGGACTTATGTTTGTCTGAAAGGAAACGGTGATTGAATGGCGTGTAGACGAAGAAAAGTGAAAACCCAGAAGTGGAAATTATATTTTATAAAAAAATATTTATACATAATCCAAAAAATGGTGTTTTAGGTAAATTTACATAAATCATGTGATAGTTTTATAATAAAAAAAATCAGGTATAATGGAAATTTGATTAGAATATAATGAAACTTGAAAAGGTGTCAAAAGGCCACCTCTCGTGAGGTGCCGACTCTTTAGGGAGTACGTGTGGGTCAGGTGCCACGTGATGTCCCAATGGCCCTTCCTTTTACTATTCTGCAATCTTCATCATGGAATTTTTTGCTAATGATGTTGAATGTCAGTTGAACTGACGTTCCATATCAGTTCTTGCTTATACACAGATATTACAAGTTGCAAACCAATTAATCTAGAGATGATATACTATGCTTAGATTTAATTACAGTTTTAATAGTCTAACAAATTGGTTAATGGGCCGTCTAGATTGGTAATCAGTGGAAGACGTTATGACCACGCTATAAGGATTCAGGATTGGTATGGAAATTGGTTGCAGAAATTATGAGGCAGGATCTGCGAAGAATCCACATTTCCATGTTTTGACGCCCTGAAATTATGCCCTGGACCAATAAATGATGAGCCTGACTTTCTTATTTTTGTTCCTGAAAGAGTGCCACTTTCCAGGAAACTCACTCTCTCGCCATCATCACTTTCTCGTCCACATGTATTTGCTTTCCTTTTTTTCTTTTTACCGTCACAATCGTCATCATTGAACTCCATCTGCTTCTTCTCTCTCTATCCCACTCTTTTTTTATTATATCTACGCATATATGATCAGGTTAAATAGGATAGAGTTGAAATACTTAACAAGAAACATGATACTTCAACTTCAACCCCTGTTTTTTTTGTTTGTTCTCTTTTCCTACAGCCGACTATTCAAAGCTCCGTCCTTTGAACTTCAACATATCATTATTATTCCGTTGAAAGTATCCCTGAATTTAATTATTGATCTTGTTGCTAATCAACCATCCATCAGTGAGAACAAGACCCGACAAGTCTTGAAATCATTAGATTTTGGCGTTTGGATTGACGGGAAATCAAGTGGAGTAATAAATCAGTGACAAGGAAAGGCAAAAAGAGGCGATTGGGAACAACAAAGTCAACTAAATTGATCTTCACCATTCAAGCGTAAAAGGTATTAAAAAAAAAGTACTAGGTATTAGGTAATACTGTCAAAATAAGTTTTGGAAATTGTACAGTCAAATAGTTTACTTTACTTGGAAATGACGGATTGACAATTTTTTCATCAATTTATCAATTAAAATAAAGACGGTGAGGGATGATTGATCATGTTTAATGTATAAAAATTAATGAAAATGAGGAATTAGGAAAACAAGTGAGTTTCTAAGAATTTCCATAAATCCTCTCTATTTTGGCAGGCCGTCTAGGGCAAGGACAGGCAGGACACTTACTTATAGCCCATTCTTATGAAGAATAAAATTGAGACTATTTTTAACTTTTATAAATAATAAATGAGATAAAATATAATCCATTTTTGATCTTTATTTTAAGCTGCAATTCTGGTATGATCTCTGCTCGTATTTGCAAAGATATTTGAATGCACTATCAATCTTTACGTATTTATTTCTTGTAACCTACATCTCTATTATCATGTTACATATGCATGTCGGTCTATTGGAAACAGCTTCTTTACAATGTAGGGGTAAGACTGCATATTATCAGGTCCCTTCAAACTCTGTTTCGGTACGAGACTTCGGGGTATGATGATGATGATGATGATAAAGAGTAAAATAAGAGAAAATATGATCCTTTTTTTTTAGGGAAAAATATGATCCTTTTTTAACCTCGTAAAGAACATAATGAAACAAAATAAAGCTTATTATTGACCGTCTAAAAGATTATTTTTTTCACTTTTTTACTTTGCTTAAGGTATATAAAAAGTTAAGAGCGGCCTTGCATTTTGGGATTAAAAAAATAGAATATTATGTTTAATATACTAAAAAGCTATCCGAGTTCCTATCACTATTTCATTATTATGCTCAATTTAAGAAACTATATACAAAACTAGTTACACCTAATCAATGTAGTTAGGTATAAAACCAACCCTAAAATGCCACACCTAATACCTCACTCTCAAATCAGAACACAAAACCTTTTCCTTCAATTGGATAATGGGTTTTCTTTTGTTGTCGTGTTTCTAAGTATGGTTTACATGTTGTTCTCTAGTGACTAGTATATTTGTGGGAAAAGAACATGGCGTGGTGTGTAGGTGTTTCAATCTCTTTTACAAAGAAGGGAAAAAGATTACAAAGCCCTCTTCACTGTCGATCTGGTTTATGTGTGTAAGCACGTAATTATACTAAAATATCCAAAGACGTGTGTCTTGTGCTGGCTAAATTGTCGGTGTGTCCAGTTCTGTGCTAAAACTAGACAAAAAATGTTATGGATCATAATTTTCGGCGAATATTTATTTAATCTTGTAATTTGATCCACGCAAGTTTTTGATAGTTACTACATTTAGTTTATCATACATGTCAAAAAGTTGCATGTGTACAAGTTACACAACAAAGGCCCATTCCTACTCCATCTAATCACTTCAGTTTTGGAGTAAATAATCATAGCAGCAATTCAACTAGATGGTCTTGTTCTTATTCCTTATCCATAAATTGAGAGTCCTCAAATATAAAATAATTAGCTTTAAGGAGAAGGAAAAAGAACACACCAACGATCGAAATGATCAGACTCCTTTCCCTCGATAAAAGGCATATGATATGGAAGCTAGAGGACAAAAAACGTAAGTATACATGCAACCATAAACCGCCATCATCTGGTTAGTAGCTAGCTAGGTAAGCATAGGAATAGACTAGACATAACCATATCTCTGAATAGGTGAAGCCGACCTTAATAGAGTGGGAACAACAATAATGGTTGAGAGATGACCCAGGTGCTGGACTCCTAATTCGTAAATGGGCATCAAAAGTCAAGAAGTGTGACGAATTTAGGTCCATGTTTTACGTCAACCGTTGCATGCCGCTTTCTACAGAAAAAGAAGATATCAGATACATACAAAGATGGAGTAATAAAGCACGAGATACCTCCAACATGTGCTCTTGTTGCCTTTGTTCAAGACATAACTAGACTTGTCTTCCAAGACCCATCTATTCAAGGGTACTAATAATTGCAGTGCCCGACGGCAATCACAGTTTTCATTTTTAACAAAGTACAGGGACAACACAGGCAGATGGGTAGGAGGTTTTGGGCATAATATCGGGTATTGCACCTCAGTTTGTGCTGAACTTTGAGGGATTTTTTCGGGCCTCACTCTAGCCTGAAATGAGAGTTATCGAAACATCGAACTCGAAGTGGATTCATTGACTGTTCTTCACAGTTTATCGGTCTCAGCAACAACAAATCAGCCTCATTCTAATTTAATTATAGGGATCCAACAACTTCTCAACCGCGATTGGACTGTGAAAGCTAGACATATATACCGAGAAGCTAATCGAGCCGCGAATTGGCTAGCTCACCATGCCAAGTCCTTAGATCTTGGTATTCATTGGCATCAATACCCGCCTGTGGGTTGCTTTAATATCCTAGTAAAGGACATAACTGGGGTTTCCTTTCTCCGATTAATAGCATAATATGTGTATATGTTTCCTTATGATGTAAAATAAATATATATATATAGTTGTTTATGTACAAGGATGAGCGTATTAAGAATGGGATTATACATGATATGTTTAATTCTTCTCATATAGAATATGGTAACTAATGTGATGGCATCTACTATTGGACTGGATGTCCATAGGTTGGCAATTCATCTTTTCCATCTAAAGACATGGACAATAGATCAGTGAGGTGATGACCCAACAAACTGGACCCCAAGCTCCCATCATCTTAAGCCTCCAATACTATACGTAGCCCAAAAACATAGCATGTGAAGTTTAATTTCTTCTCCTCCTGTTTATTCTCTTGTCTTTGATGAGGACGTATGTCTATAGGTTTACTTCATTTTGAATCGAAGCTCTCTCTACGAAGGCATCTTTAGAAATTTGATTCTCTTGTTTAAAATGTATCTCGACTTCTCCTTTCTAATTTCTCATGTTTGAACATTTATAAGGAGACTTGCCCATTATTTTATATTTCAAATTGGTTCATGGGCTACAAAAAGGACAAGCAAAGTATCCCTTAGAACACAGGTGTGACACCTTTTTCGACAATCACTGTGTTGCCTGACCTTCATGGTTCCTATTTCAATACCAACAAAAAAGGGAAGTCCAAACAATTTACAAGCCAGTCGAGGACAATAACATGACAAGCCATTATTGATGAGTTACACCATTATTGATCAGTTTTGCAATCGAGTGATTGAACCACCTGCACGTTTATAGTGCTTCTATTGATTTTAGATAATCTTGGTGTTCTGGCTGGTGCTCATGGCGCTTCCACTTTCACACAGTTAGATTCTTCGAGCAGAAAAGTGCCAACCGGAACAAGCACAAAATAGGGGTAGCTGTCTCTTTCATTGCAGAAGATGAAATTATTGGAGAAACAGAGAGTAAAGAACTACAGAAGTAACTAAATATCAGTATTTTATATGTTTCTCCTTATGCATGTAGTAGCCAGGTATAAATGCAATGTAGTTCAATGAAGAAATATTTTATATTCTGTTAAATGAAAAATAGAAGAGATGAACCTTCATACTCGTTGGAGTTTAAGATAAATAACATGTATGCATATTCGTCTCATGCCAGGAAGTTAGCTTTCAAACTTGCCATATACAGTGAAAGCCAATACATTTTTTAATAATATAATTGCTCAAATATTTGAGCCTATTAGAAATAATACTAATGTTCACTCTTCCGGTGGAGATGAGACTAAAAATAGTTGTTGTAACAAAACAAAATAGTGATAATCTTTTGGAAATTATCTTACTATTGTATAAAAGTGGAACCTCTGTTGAAAATTGAAGCAAAATCTACAAAACTCAAGATAGATATTTGAAACTTGGAACAAGAATAAAGAAGAAAAACTCATTATGGAGTTGGAATAAAGATGAGGATAAAAGCTTCTAAAATCGCAATAATCAGCTTCTTAAAAGATCTTAACTCTTAGTAAATAAATACGAAATATTGTCAAGTATATTAATTGATTACTTAAACATCTTCAAATTTATGTGAAACGAATTCACTAAGTGGAAAACTTTTTCTAAAAATTGTTATAAGTTTATAATATTTTGGCATTTAAAGGTGAGCTTTAAAGTCATTGGTAAAGTTATTCTTTCGTAATCACAGGGTCAAAATTTCAAATAACGGAAATCGTCTCTTTTTAAAAATACGAAAGGAAGGTTGTGTTTGTTTAGTAATCAGGTATTAGCTATTAGCTAACAACGGATTAATATCATCAGTTGTTTATTTAAAGATGTTTAATAAAATTAACTGTTTAATATTTAAGATGACTTATGAGAGTATGACATAGAAAAAAAAGATTTATAAAAATATGAGTATTAGTTTGTATCTTAGTATTTCTTTAAATATTTTCATAAGAATTTAGATAGAACAAAAGAAGTCAACATCATTATTTTCTCCAATATCTTACATCTAGTCTTCAAAACATCAAAAGCCCTCTTAATACAATTTCTCAATGATAAATGAGCTTAATTAAAAACTTTTCGAGATCCTCTTGGATTTCTTACACTAAGAGTTTTTCTTCTAATGTAGCATCGACGAGCTTAATATGAAATTGAGTATGTAAAAATGATATCAATTTTATTTTTAATTTAAAGAAATATAAATTTTTGTTATTTTAATTTTTAAAATTTTTAATTCAAAATTATATATTTAATATATTAAATTAAAATAAAATTATTTTGAAAAAATCATATGTTAATCTCTTAAAATTTAAACTTAGATAAAATTAATTAATTTAAATTTGACTTATTAATTTTAGATTAAATTGAATTGAATTAAACACAATATACAAGTGATAATAATATTAGATACTAAATATTAATATAAAAAGTGACCTAAATATAGGGTTTATACAAAATTAATTAACGTAATATAATTAGAGATAACATATTTAAAAGTATTTAAATTTTGAAAATTTTAATTTGATATTAAATATTTTAAAATTTTAATTTAATGATCAACTTTTTAAAATTTGTATAAATTAATGAAATTTATATCTATATCTATATCTCTATTTTTATCTCTATCTCTATCTTTTTAAGTATTTTGTACTTTTGGATATAATAGTATTTTAATTCCTTAATTTCTCAAGTGCTAGAGAAAAACACTCTCATAATAACATTTTCAAAGTTAATTGATTACTAAACATAATTATCAATAGTTTGACATTTTCAAATAGCTAAAACCTTCAAATCTGCAAAAAATGATTGACAAGTCATTACTAAACAAAGCTATTATGACCATTCCTAAATTCTTACAAAATAGAAAACTTTATGCACTTTTTTATTTTCAAAGGTAAAAGAAAATGAAATTTTTGTTTATTTCGTAAAATTATACGTACAATGCTTGATAAAGTTCATCGTAATGATTATCCAAAGCCATTATTTCGTAAAATTACAAAAGTAGTGTAAACCATATGCACACATAAACTTACAAGCAAACATTGGACTTTAACGCCCTCAAGAGAATCAAACGTACATGTGGTCCACGCATGTACAAAAGCTTATTTCATTTCCTTGGTACCCCACAAAATAGAATTGCACGCCTTTTCCGAAACAGTACTTGTACAAGAACATGTACGTAGACATTACAGTATGACTTTCAATGTGTATGTGCCAACTTGGTTGACTTATTGCTTCTTCACCGACGATTTAGATTCCGGCCATGCACTCCGGTGGGGTGACCGGGTACCGGGATTTGTCGGTACAGTAATCGTAGATCATGTGGTTCATGCGGACCCACCTGTATTTTCTTGCTTCTATAGCATTCAGGGCTCGGTAAGTAGCACCCTCCCACCAGTTACCTGGGTTAGAGGGACAACTTGCCGGTCCCGGCACTGGACACCCCTCAATATCAAAGTCCTTGTAGTATGCATAAAATGGGGCTTTGCTCCAATCAATCTTCTCTAATCCACCTCTCGTTGCCCAGTCATCAGCTTCCCACAATGTTGAGTAAATTCCCATAGGCTGGAACTTAGGATATGGGACTCCTCTTGCTTCATTGTTCTTGTAAACCCTGATAGGCACATCATCGACAGAGAACCTGCAAAATCCACCAGTAATTAGGAGATCACAAGTTATTTCGAAGAACCTCAATACATGCATGTAAATTCGATGGAAATTTTTATTGACACAAAGATATGAGAAGCTTACACGATATGGAAATGGTTCCAGTGTATTTTGTATTCGTGGAAGTCAGCAGAAGGATCGAACCAAAGATTAACTCTTTGTTCCCTATCACCTTTCCCGTGAGCATAGATATTTGTTTGAACAGTGTAAGGTTGCCCACTCCTATTTCCTAGGAACTCAAAGTCCAGTTCATCTCGTACGCTGTCGGTATTCGAGTTCAACTACATAGGATTAATCAATCAAAGTAAATCAAATCTGTCATGATTTGAAACACGACGAAGAAATTTTTAGGTTCAGAGCAGTTTACACACATAAAAGGCGGTGACAGTTCCGGCCGAGTCTCCTTGGACGAGCTTAATCTTCATACTAACACGACCGAACATGTACTGACTCTTGGAAGCAAACCCAGCTCCTGGAATATCGCAAAACCAAAGATATGAGCTTTACCATACAGAAACAAACACGGCTTAAAAGAACCGTCGACCCCACGAAAAAATAATGCCAAACCTGAGTATCTGTCTAGAACGAGTTGGATAGCTCTTCCTCCGTCGATTTGCCTGATGTGGGAATCAGCCCACGTGACCTTAAAGTCCTGAAAAAAAGTTGCTGGTCGAGCTGAAACAGAGAGAGCAAATGCGAAGAAGCAAAATAAGAAGAGGACGATGGCGTTGTGATGCTTGTGCATTGTGATCGCCAAGCTAATTCGTAAGTATCAGTAAATATATGAAAAGGGATTGTAGTGGATGATGAGAAGAATTATTAGGAGGATGCTATGGAGGAGTTTTGAGCTATCCAAATATATATATGTGTGGAGATTATACGTATGGGCTCAGTGAGAGCGAGATGATGACGACTGCTGCATTAATTCAAAAGGAACGCAACATTTTCGGAGTTTAGCTTTCAGGTCCAGCTAATGGCAAGCCGTCACTAGGCCCTACCTTTGCCTAACTGTCATCGAACTTCGTCTTGCGTCAGCTTATTCTCTTTTATCTTCCCCCTTAGGAATGGCGATTTCAGTACATATCTCAACTATTATGTACTTGATGTAACCTGAAGTTACTTAAAATTGGAAATTTTGCCAACTCGCTCCAACAAATGATAAAGAAGTCGTCTCAAAGGTCGTTTAAATGATGAAATAGGTCTCATAATAAGCTCTTAATTTAAGATGCTACAAGTTTGATTGTTAGCTAGTGAGGACCATACGATGAAAGTACTTTTGCAATCACCAAGTCAAACAAAGTTCATTACATAAAATTTCTCTTAGGATATCCCAGCTTTTTCTTACATTTCATTTGAGTTCGAGATAATGCATTATGATAGTTGTGTTCCATCATTCATGAACAATTGGTGCGTATTTAATTTCATACTCATACAAATGCATGCATGTCAAGAAAAAAAAAAGTGACGAGAGTTGGCATTTACTGCCACTTTAGCTTTTAGAAACTCAAACTTGAAGGAAAGTCTTGCATGGGATAGATTCACATTGTTAAAAGATTTGATAGGACTTTACATATGTAACTGATAAAGTATGGAATCTAGCCATAGACAAGTGGCTTGATTTTACAGTTAACTAATGAAAAGACCCCAAGTTACAAAGTTATTCTCAACTTTCTTGCAGATATGAACCAACGAACTCTGATCCTTATTACCATTAAAAGAAAAACTCCATTGATCATTTGTTTTATTCAAAGTAAATATAATATTATTTTTTAAATAACTCAAAATTTTAAAAAGGATACGAGTTTTACCATCAAATCCCACAAATATCCAACGGCTCCTGGACCATCACTCCTGGTACGTACTAATTTTAGGGTTTAATCTGTCCCTAATATGGGTTTCTCGCGTGGACCAACGAGAGGGTCGAGATGGTGTAGTTAGTAATTAACAAAACAAGTAAGGATAAGAAGACAGGTTAAAGTGCTCTTTAGGACTCATATCTTGAGGAGTCCAGATCTTCTGTCTAGTATTATTGTGTCTAATAAATCTTAGCCATTTATTTATGTGGGTCTCACATAAAACTCGTGTAGGTCCCATAAAATAAATGTCTGAGATTTCATGAGACAGAATAAGACAGATTAATATTGAATAGAAAATTTGGAATATCTTGGGAGCTAAAATACAAAGAACTCAATTTTCTGAAAGCTTTCAACCAATAGTAGTTTGAAACGTGGAAAACAAAAGAAGATCTCCGTTACTTTAGTGGTCCAGCGGCATAGACAGAGGGTATACGTGGAGAAGTTTGATTGGTCAAAGAATGTTAGAAAGGAGCCAGTACATAGTTGGAAATTGGAATCGAAGTTTTTGCTGGAATCACGTTTTCAGTTTTTGAACCACGTGTCCAACATTGGTTGGTTTACTCAGTATTAAATGTCAAGCCAGAGTTAAATGTATTGAGTGCCCTACAATTTGTTATTTATAAAAGTATCATTTACTTTTTTATATAATTATTTAGTTATTGCACAATATTTTCTGTCATATTCTGTTAGTTTTATCTCTTTTCATTTAAAATAATATAACATTAAAATTATTAATTTTTACAATATCTTTTTATAGTTATAAATATATATTAATAAATTATGGGATAGAAGTGATATATTAAAATAATATTATATAAGTAAAATACTTACTTTTAAAAAACCAGAGTTCATGTAACGAAGAAGTTTAGCATAATTAACTCAAAAATTTCTTATAAAAATGGAAATGATACAAAATCTTTAGAAATTATGGTTTGGTCCTCCTCAGAAAAAGGTATAATATGTTATTTTTAATACATTTTATCAATGTTTTAAAAGGGTATCAAAAATTAAATCGATAAGACAAAAAATTTAATATTTAAAAGATTTAACACTACAAGGAATATCATAGATTGCGACCGAATAATACCGACGGTATTAGAACCGTTGGAAATACCGACCGAAAAAA
>JANKOE010000206.1:6168921-6183228 GCA_026284465.1 Erythroxylum citrifolium | reverse complement strand
TTAAAAATACAATTATTAAATGAAAATTAATCAATTTATTTCAATTTAGAAGAAGTTATTAATTTACAAAAATTTACCGATTAATTAATAAATTGATCAATTTTAACAATAACAGTATTAAAGTAAATCGAATGAAAAGTTAAAAACTGAACTGAAAAATTAGATGATTCAACGTTTTTACGGAGAACCGCTCTAACCCGTTTGATTTTTTAATCATTAATAATATTATATTATATTTTATCGTTTTCAAAATAATACTAATAAGTGATATCACTTAAGTCTTAATTAAATTAAAATTTTGATAATTATATTATATTAACTATAAATTTAATTCTATGTGAAATACTTATGATCTTTTTTTTTTTTAGGGAAAAATACTTATGATCTTATGTTCTCAAATCAACAATTAATACAAGTCTAACCGTCACAAAAGCAACAAAGTAGACAGGTGTCACTATTGTGGTAATGCTGACTCTTGTTTGCATGCTATTAGAGATTGTTTGCGCTCATTTTAGACACACTTTTCATCTGACATGGCCACTGTGAATTTCTTTAGTCTTAACAATTCGACGTGGCTGATTTCGAATCTCTTCAATCAAGTAGAGGTTAGTGGTTTAAGGTGGTCAATTATATTTGGGGTTTCCTGCTGGTTCTGTAGCTTTGGAGAAACAAAAGTTTATTCGAGAACTATTTCTTCTTGCCGGTCGCTCGCAAGGCTATTGTTTTAGATTATGCGGCTCGGATTGTGAAAGTAGGTACGGTTTTTTTTCGAGCCGCAGTTGGTCATACCATTAGTAGCATTCGGCATATTGGTTGGGCCAAATCAAGTGAGGGATGGATCAGGCTAAACACGGATGCGGTGAAACGAACGTTAAGTGGGAATGCTTTTGCTAATGGTCTCCTTCACAACAGTTCTAGTGTTTGGCTAGGAGGGTTTGTTCATTATATTGGATTTTGCTCACCCATGAATGCTGAGTTATGGGTGTTTATTCGAGGATGAATTTGGCTTGAAATATGAGTTATGGGAGGGTTGAACTAGAAGTTGATTTCTTAGCACTCATTAATATTCTTTCCTCCTCAAGTTCGTGGATTTCCTATAATACTTCACTGATAGAAGCTATTCAGGTTCTCTTAACTAAATTATGGATGGTTCGCATCCGTTATGTATTTTGTGATGAAAATCGTTGCGCTGATTGGTTAGCTTTTAATACAGTCTTTTGGTTTGGGAGTTACTACTTTGCAGTCTCCTCCTTAGAGATGTCTTGCTATCCTCTTTGAGGATACGTGTGGGGCTTTAAGTTTTAACTCCAAAGACCCTGTTTAGGCTTTGCTTTTTTCCATTATAAATATTTTAAAAAAAAAGTAAAGTAACTGTGTCAAAATTGTATAATTAATTTTGGCCATGTCGTCTCTCTGTACAGACACATGTACTAAGAAGCTCCAGACGCCTTCTCTTTCTTCGATTATAGCGATGGCTATATGTATGCATGCTGTTTGAGTTTGAGGGCTCAAGAACCAACGTTCTGGTTCTTGCCTCTTGGGGTTTGCTTCTAATCTTTCTTTTCGCTTTCTTGCCATTTCTCATTTGTCCTTCTATGTTCCATCACCTCAAAGCATCAGAGAGATAGTGAAAGAAAAAGCACTTGCAATAATGTCAATGTGTCTTTCAATTGCTGATTTTCTTGTTCTCTTATACAAAACTATGCACACTTACCTTCTCATCATCATATATGCAAATTAACTTGCAGAATCTGTCCTCCTTTTCTCATCATCTTTTTTCCCCCCTTTTTATCAGCTCTTACTCCCTTGAACTTCTCCTAAAATGGGGTGTAGTTACAAGCTCTTGTTTTCTAGAAAACTTAACTATCTTGCCATTTCTTTTCTCTTTCTCTTGATTCCAAGCTCGACCCAAGTGAGATTCATGGCTGAAGGTATTCCAGTTCTGTCTGAATCTCAGACGAAATTCATAAACAGGCTTATAGTATGTTGGTTCATGTGATGATTTTTACTTTTTTCTCTGTTTTTTTGCAGCTAGAGCAAGTCCTGCGTTACGTACCGCTTCACAGGTGAGCATAGAAATTCTGGTTTGTATCAGTCTTTAACAAGTTAGCATGATCCATTTGATGAGTAACTTAAGCAGGATCTTATGAATTTTGTTAGACAGTAAATGAAGACAAGAAGATACTAAGATCTCAGATAGGTTCAAGGCCACCAAGATGTGACAGAAGGTGCCGTTCATGTGGCCATTGTGAAGCTATCCAAGTACCAACAAATCCTCAAGTGAATAATGGCAATCGCAACAACTCTACTCTGTCCACCATTACCTATGTCAGAGGAGATGGCAACTCCAACTACAAGCCAATCAGTTGGAAGTGCAAATGCGGAAACTTAATCTTCAACCCTTGATCTTAAAGCTTTAAATTGAATGAAGTTCCTTTGTTGTATCTGAACCAAAAAAAATCCATTTTTTTGAACAATGTATATATGTGAGACACTTCCTTGACTGATAAATCTAATGTCTTTTTCCTTCTCCATGTTACTAATACTCTCTGTTTGTTTCTATAGAATCTTCTGTCACCCTATTGTTCTTAATCTTTTCTTCCTGTCATTCCCTGACAACTTTAATATAATCCCGATCATTAGTTGAATCATGCAATACGAGTAGATTGTTCCTTAGCGCTTGGTGCATTGTAAAGAAGATGATTCCTTTGGAATATGTACGTATTCATATAGACAGAGAACCTAGTTTACATTTTGATTTGCGGACTGCAGTAACAAATCCACAGGACTACGAGAAAAGATTTGTTACAAGAACAGTGAACAGAGAATCATCAGAGATAAGGATCAAGGCGTATATATCGTACTTCATCACACGCTACCGTTGACGCACTCGAAAACTAAGGCCATCTCAACACACACAAAAACCAAATTTGGTGATTTTGTGTGATAAATTTACTCCAAGGGAAACACTAAATTTGGTATTGATTGAATATTTGTGATAAAGATATGATAATTTAGAAGATTAGTAGTTAAATATGATATTAATTTTATATGTTAAATAATATTAATTTAATATAAAGTATACATTAATTAATTAAAAATAATGATTTTATTTTTTATTTTTATAAATAAATAAATAAATATAAATTATTGTATAAATATAAATTAATTTAGCTAATAACTAAATTATTGTTGAATATTCTTTGAAAATAATTGATCACTAAATTTGGTGCTGGTTGAAATAACGCTAAATTGGGTATTACAAAATTTTTAAAATATTCTTTTTTACACTAAATTTATCGTAAATTTTTTGTGGAATGATCAGAGATGGCCTAAACCAACCAAGGTTCTACACTATACGTACATGCAGTTTGGTCTCACTGAATCTCCAGTCTTGAGTTCAAGTAAACCCTTTGGACAAACTCTACCAGAATCTGGGTTTTGGGTATTAATTTCTTGTCGTGTAAGAAATCAGAAAACCAATAGTTTCTCAAACTCCTGACATACGGATGAATTTCCTACAATTATGATCATCTTGACAAGTGCATATATTATTGCAGATAGTCAAACTTGATCCCTGAAGTTGATGACCCTTTCCCGTTTTCACAAAACTGAAGGTGTTCCATTACCAATTTTCTCGCCTGTCACAGGCCGACGTCACCTCTTTTGCCGTTCGTAGGTGAAAGGGAGGCTACAAAATGACGGTTAGAGATGAACCCTTTTGATCAACTTGAGCTAATGTGAGTTTTTTGTCAGAATATAGAGTTTAGACAAATGTAACATGACAGGAAGAAGAATTTATGTGCTAATTTTAGCCTATAATGACCAAAAACAGCCAGTCTGTGAAATTTACAGGGTCCTCCTTTCTTATCAGGTTTTTCCATCCGAAGTAGTGAAAAGACGGAAGAGAGAACAGAGAATCATTGTCCCGAAAGGAACCTAATACGCAAGTGATGGGATGTTACATGAACATGACCACACCAACTGAGTCAAATCAGGAATAGTGATGATAGAAATAGGATAAACCGTCCTTTCGAGTGATTATTCTACAATGCGTTCCTGAGAGAGTAAAAGCAAATAGAAAAATAAGGTAAGTGGAATAAAGTTAAATGCTCTGTATGTAAATCAACAGAGTTTTTTTTAAAGGGGAACAAACAGATTATACTACGAGTCTAAGAAAATTGATTCTCGACATATTCTTTAATAGGAATATATAGTAATCAATGAGTGGAAGATTAAAATAAAAGGTGTCTACAGCAAAATATTTCGCATAGACCGCTAGCCAATTCGCACATCGGTTACTTTCGTGGTAGATATGACGATGCACAACCATTCAATTTCGCGTGAACAGCTCGTGAATACCTTGAACGATGGAATTGTGAATCCGGGAACAACTTGTCGAGGAGGAGATGAGATTGAGGGCTACTGTCGAGTCCACTTCTAGTTCAACCCGGCGATAGCCAAGGTTCCACGCTAGCGTGAGCCTTGTATACACTCCTCAGAGCTTCGCAGTCACCGAAGAGCACCAACCGAGATTCTGGCTGAAACCTCCTAGCCAGTTGCCTGAACTGTAGCTGTGGTCGAGAAGGAAGACCGTTTGTACGCACCATCCGTATTGAGCTTGACCCACTAGAGAAGAGGTTTAGGCCAGTCGATGAGTTGTTCGTGTCGAGGATACTCTCCCGTAGCATTGCGGCATTGTCACTTTGTTGACTTCTAGATCTAATCTACATAAGATAAAATAACTAATTTGTGAAATCTTAATCAAAGTTGACTCTTGAACCTACATAGGATGAATACTTAACGACCATCAAGCTGATTGACAATACTCACTTGGGAAGATAAGGAGCCGATGGCAGTCACGTGTGAACGAAGGTCTCAAATGTCCTGAACCTGAACCCCGCGAAAACCCAAGTAGGAATGTTGTTGCAAGGTTCAAGACAGACACCCAAAAAGCTGATACCAGTACCTGCCCTATCCTATCAGGATTCTGATTCCCGACGCCTTCTGTTGGTGACAAGTACTGTACTCCTCCAACGACCGGCTTGATAGAGTAATGGCATTGAAAAATCTACATCCCTCAATCACGGACGAAAGAAACTAGGCGGCCCCTGAAACATAACAGCCACTACTTCCCTTATGATGAGGCATTTTCATGGGCCATTTTCCATTTGTAGAGATGGGGTCATCAGGTTTCGTGGAAAGGAGACTGATGCACGGTTACTCAATTTTTACCAGGGTCCAGGGTTATTGTACCATACCATCTTACAAACCCATGTTGATTTTTCGCTTTTTGGTTACTCTGACGGAGTCTACACCTGCCAAAAAAGCCTTCTTTTCTTCGCCACTTCAAAAGTCACTTAACCCTCCAGGAGTTGAATCTGTCTAGTTACAATAATCGTTTTGAAGCAAGTATTTGACTTGAGATTTAGGCAATGTTGTATTAATTACTATTTTAAAAATTAAACTGGTTCAACCAGTTTAACAATAAAAATCTTAAACTAACTAACTTTTTAGGTTGATTTAGTTTAATAATCTTTATTGTTAAAACTGATCAATGTATTAATTAATCGGTCATTTTTTGTAAATTAATCAATTGTTAATTAATTTTTATTGTAAATTAATCATATGTTTTGAAGTTAGTAGTATTTTATTAACAAATAATATTTTTACAATAGAAAATGCAAAATAAATTAGATAATAGATATATAATTTCATAAACTATATAACATGTATATGAATTTTAACTAATCTAGATTAAGTTTAAATTAAACTTCTCCCTTTAATTTTAAATTATAAAGTTGATCTATAGACTAATTTTTAAGATTCATATCCTTAAATTCATCGAATCAAATAAACTAGACCAATTTGCACGAAGTCTAATGCTTCTGGTTATGATTGTTTGTACGGCATTCTAACAGGAAAAAAGAAAAATAATATAAATCCATGATCCAAATGGTTCATAAGCCTGTATTTGCAGATCCACTTCACGTATTTGATGAATAGAGTCTAGTGAATGGATCTAAACAATTTATGGTGCTGTGCCTGTGCCTGCCTAAAGCTAAAGCACGTTAAAGCAGTTTATCTCATTCTACATCCTGGAGACCGACGCAACACGAAGCTGTTGACAAGCAAGTCCAGTTAAGTCTCATGCAAGGAAATGTGAAAAAGCCTTCAATGAAAAGGAGGCCCAGTTCTAAGTAAAACCATGTCTGACTATGGCATTGCATAACGCGAATTGATCAGAAAGGTTGGTAACGGAACCTTACATGAACCACATACGAGTCCCTTACAATCTGTTGAGACCCGTTATAGTCAACAGTATAGGAGGAAGAGAAAGGGTGGGCAGATCAGTAAATTAGAGTGTGTGTAGGGGTTGTAAGGTGAGGAGGAATATATTGCTGAGCTGGAGAGTTAGTTAAGGGGAGGGAATAAAAGGAATAGGTGGGGACGGGTGCATCATTATGAGAGAATTGGTTATGATAGTTCTGTACTGAGGAGGATAGTCAGCCCTCGAAGTCTGGCATTACTATACACTGAATACACTGATAGTGATTTCATTCCATTCTTCGTCTTATTCTTTCATTGATTACTTGTTATCATTCTTGTGTTGTGGTTGATTGCTGTGATTGAGGCCTGTTAGGATTTCGGACCCTAACAAATTAGTATCAGAGCAATTGAGTGACTGGGATGGTTGTGACTAGAATGGATACTAGAGTTGACAATATTGAGAGGGAAATGTTGAAGTTGACGGAAGACATAGGAACGATGGATGAAAAGATGAATATGATGGAGAAGAAGGTCGACAAAATGGTTGGAGACATGGCGTCTTTGTTTGAGTGTATGAGACAGATCCAAGAGTCATTGGGAAATAGAAATCGGGGGAAAGAACCGAGAGAGGAGGTCGATGATTTTACTGATTCGCGAAGTCAAGCTAAAATACCGATGGAAGAGGAGTGGATGAGGAAGGAGAAGGTTCACAGACGGTTGGAAATTCCGGTGTTCTATGGAGATGATCCGATGGGGTGGCTGTTTAAAGTAGAACGGTATTTTGATTTAAATGGTGTAGCGATGGCAAGGAGACTAACAGCGGTAGCAGTATGCATGGAGGGTGAGGCTTTGAGCTGGTTTCTATGGAGAGAGGGGTGGTCACCGATGAAGGACTGGCTCACTTTTAAGACAGAGGTGGTGCGAAGATTCGGAAGGGCTCAAGCTGGGAATCCGTTATCAGCTCTTATGCGGTTGCATCAGTCAGGGACGGTGGCGGAGTATAACCGGGAGTTCGAGATGGTGTCGTCGATGTTAAGAGAAACTCCGGCGGAGGTGGTCACGACAGCTTACATCAATGGGTTGAAGGAGGAGATTAAAACAGAGCTGCAGTTGATACGAACTGATTCGTTGATACAAACGATGGAGATGGCATTAGTAACAGAAGGTAGGAATTGAGCTCTTTGGAACCCGTCGATCCAACCCGTGAGAGGAGCCAAGACCCAAGGAGGGTTAGTCGGGTACGGGGGTGGAGAAATGAGCAATAAAAGTTACCCAGCCCACGGTAAAAACGCAACTGTTTCCCCTTTGCCAAATACTACGTTTGGTAACCCTAATCGCATCGGAGAAGGAAGTCGATCGACGCCACCTCCTACCACACCCAGTCAGAGGGTGAACTAATACCCAAATCGGACGTTTGACGGGCGGCGACCATACCGGAAGGACTCACCTTATCCATTTAAGCGCCTGACGGCTGAGGAGATTCAACGGAAGAAGGAGCAAGGGTTATGCTACAGATGCGATGCTAAGTTCGGACCAGGTCACAGATGTGGTGAGAAGCAATTTCACATATTACTGAAGGATGATGAGCAGCTCGATGACTTACAGGAAAAGGAGACCGACCTCGTTAACCAGGTACTAACACTTAAACCTTCTCTTGAGGGGGACAGTTTGTACTCATTGGAGGAGCTGGAGTTATCGGCAAGTTCGGTGTTGGGAATTACCGGTCCTCAAACGTTTAAGGTAAAAGGGAAAATCGCAGAGAAGGAATTGGTAGTACTGATTGATAGTGGGGCTTTCACAATTTTGTTAGAGAAGGCTTAGTGGAAGAGTTGGGGCTGAAAGTGAGCAGTACTAAGCCATACAAGGTAAGGCTGGGGAACGACTGTAAGATCCGAAGTGTTGGAGTTTATGAGTCAGTGGAGGTGGTTGTTCAAGGTACCACCATTAGGCAGAATTTCTTCCCTTTTGATATGAAGAGTGTTGATGTAATTCTAGGGGTTGAGTGGTTGGAAACACTGGGCGACATAATTATTAATTTGAAGAAGCAGGTTATGAAGTTCATGAGTAATGGAGAAAAAGTCAAATTTTATGGTGAGCCTTACCTCAGATCGGCAATGGTATCTTTCAAAACCCTTTGCAAGCTCCTACAACAGGGAGGCATTGGGTATCTGTTGGAGGGAAAAAGTGAAGAGGGTGCACCTGAATTATCTGCATTGGAAGCTGTTCACCAGTAGCAGGGTGACAGGTGGGGTCTCACTGATGACATTACAGCGGTGCTGAAGGAATTTCATCAAGTCTTTCAACCTATTTCGGGGTTACCACCTCAGCGAGATGTGGATCATGCTATCACATTGGAGCCAGGAGCGCGGCCTCCCAACTCCAGACCCTATAGATACCCTTTTTACCAGAAAAATGAGATAGAAAAATTGGTGAATGAGTTGTTGGTTTCTGGGGTGATCCGAACTAGCACTAGCCCTTATTCCAGCCTTGTAATATTGGTAAGGAAGAAGGACGGTGGTTGGCGGATGTGTGTAGACTATAGGGCCTTGAATAAGGTTACTGTACCTGATAAGTACCCGATTCCTTGTATTGATGAGATCTTTGATGAGTTAGGAGGTTCGGTGGTATTCTCCAAAATTGACTTGAAGTTCGGATATCACCAAATCAGGGTTAAGGAGGAGGATATACCGAAGACGGCTTTCAGAACACATGAGGGGCATTATGAGTTTAGAGTCATGCTCTTTGGGCTGACCAATGCCCTTGCCACCTTCCAATCTCTAATGCATCGAATTTATAAGCCATATCTGAGGAAGTTTGTCCTTGTGTTCTTCGATGACATCCTTATCTACAGCAAAAACCGAGCTGACCATGTAGCTCACTTAAGAATGGCATTGCAGGTGCTGGTTGACAATCAGTTAGTAGCAAATTTAAAGAAGTGCAATTTTGGACAGCAGAAACTTGAGTATTTGGGGCACTACATTTCAGCAGAAAGAGTTTCAGTTGATCCTTCAAAGATCGACAGCATTAATAATTGGCCAGTTCCGAGAGATGTCAAGGCTTTGAGGGGTTTTTTGGGACTTTCAGGTTACTATAGGAGGTTTGTTAAGGGATATGGCAGCTTAGCAAAGCCCTTGACTAACCTGCTTTGCAAGGATCATTTTCAGTGGACAACAGAGGCACAAACGGCTTTTGATGCTTTGAAGAAAATGCTGACCAGTACACCCGTATTAATCTTACCAGACTTTACTAAACCGTTTGTGGTTGAGACTGATGCGTCGGGAATTGGTATTGGGGCAGTACTAATGCAAGAGGGAAGACCAGTAGCTTATTTCAGTCAAGGTCTCTCCCCCCGCAATCAGCTCAAACCAGTTTATGATAGGGAATTAATGGCTATTGTGATGGCTGTCCAAAAATGGAGGCATTATCTCTTAGGGAGGCACTTCATCATTCAAACGGATCAACGAAGTTTGCATTTTTTGACTGATCAGAAACTGTTAGGGGAAGAACAGCAGAAATGGGTCACTAAACTCATGGGGTTTCGATTTGAAATCCGCTATAAACCTGGTCTTGAAAACAAAGCGGCAGATGCTTTATCCAGGAAAGCTGAAGGGGAGTTAAATGCTATAACCATGGGTTACCACGAAGAGTTGGAACAGCTGGAAGAATTAGTGCAACAGGATCCAAAACTCAAGAGGTTGGTTCAGGATCTTTTGCTCCAACCAGATAGTCATCCACCTTTCAAACTGCGGGGTTCCCACCTTTTCTATGAAAACAGGTTAGTTTTACCTGATTATGGGCCACATTTACTTAAACTGATCAGAGAATTTCATACAACTCCTTCAGGAGGTCATTCTGGATTCTTTCGCACCTACAAGAGGTTATCAGGGGTGGTATATTGGAGAGGAATGAAATCTGATATTAAGCAGTTTATTTTATCTTGCGAAGTATGTCAGAAAAACAAGTACCTAGCTTTGAAGCCGGCGGGGTTATTACAGCCTCTTCCCATACTGAATTTAGTGTGGGAAGAGTTGTCCATGGACTTTATTTTAGGATTGCCAAAGGCTATGGGAGTTGACACCATTTTAGTGGTAGTTGATAGACTTACTAAATACTGTCATTTTTTGGCTTTAAAGCATCCTTTTACAGCTAAACAGGTAGCTGCTCTATTCATCAGAGAGGTGGTTAGATTACATGGCTTTCCTAAAGTCATTCTCTCTGACAGTGATAGGGTGTTTATGAGTGGGTTTTGGCAGGAACTTTTTCGGCAGTCGGGAACCACTCTTAACATGACTTCAGCCTATCATCCATAGTCGGATGGGCAAACGGAAGTGGTTAACAGATGCTTAGAAACATACCTACGCTGTTTTGCTGGAGGACAACCTAAAGAATGGCCAAGATGGTTGAGCTGGGCAGAATTTTGGTTTAATTCAACTTACCACAGTTCCATTGGAATGACCCCTTTTAAGGCTGTGTATGGGAGGGATCCTCCTACCCTCTTTAAATATACAGATGGTGGATCATTGGTGGAGGAGGTTAACCAGCAATTAACTAACAGAAACCAAATTTTGGATGAGCTCAAGTCTAACTTAGAGAAGGCACAGCAGCATATGAAGATCTATGCTGATCAGAAGAGAAGATCCGTGACACTGGAGGTTGGTGATTTGGTTTACATCAAGCTACAACCTTATAGGTTCAAATCCCTCACTTCTAGACCTAATGAGAAGTTGGGACCCCGGTATTATGGTCCTTACCCAATTACGGCTAAAATTGGAGAGGTTGCCTATCAAGTCCAGCTACCACCTACAGCAAGGATTCATAATGTTTTTCACATTTCACAACTAAAGAAATCGGTGGTGCCAATTCCTGATTCCCAACCACTACTGATTTGTTTAGATGAGGATATGCATCTACAGGTGGAACCAGAAGCTTTAATGCAAGTGCGCAGAAAGATTAATGGAGAGTTAGAAGTGCTGATCAAGTGGACAGAGCTTCCTGACTTTGAGAACACTTGGGAGAGTTTTGACTTTATCAACAACCAATTCCCTTCTTTCCACCTTGGGGACAAGGTGGCTGCTTTTGAGGGGGGGTATTGTTGAGACCCGTTATAGTCAACAATATAGGAGGAAGAGAAAGGGTGGGCAGATCAGTAAATTAGAGAATGTGTAGGGGTTGTAAGGTGAGAAGGAATATAATGCTGAGCTGGAGAGTTAGTTAAGGGAAGAGAATAAAAGGGATAGGTGGGAACGGGTGCAGGTATGAGAGAATTGGTTATGATAGTTCTGTATTGAGGAGGATAGTCAGCCCTCGAAGTCTGGCATTACTATACACTGAATACACTGATAGTTTTTCATTCCATTCTTCATCTTATTCTTTCATTGATTACTTGCTATTATTCTTGTGTTGTGGTTGATTGCTGTGATTGAGGCCTGTTAGGATTTCGGATCCTAACAATTGGTATCAGAGCAGTTGAGTGACTGGGATGGTTGTGACTAGAATGGATACTAGAGTTGACAATATTGAGCAGGAGATGTTGAAGTTGACGGAAGACATAGGAACGGTAGATGAAAAGATGAATACGATGGAGAAGAAGTTTGACAAAATGGTCGGAGACATGGCGTCCTTGTTTGAGTGTATGAGACAGATCCAAGAGACATTGGGAACTAGAAATCGGGGGAAAGAACCGCGAGTGGAGGTCGATGATTTTACTGATTCGCGGAGTCAAGCTGAAATGCCAATGGAAGAGGAGTGGACGATGAGGGAGAAGGTTCACAGACGGTTGGAAATTCCGGTGTTCTATGGAGATGATCCGATGGGGTGGCTGTTTAAAGTAGAACGGTATTTTGATTTAAATGGAGTAGCGATGGCACGGCGACTCACAGCGGTAGCAGTATGCATGGAGGGTGAGGCTTTGAGCTGGTTTCTGTGGAGAGAGGGATGGTCATCGATGAAGGACTGGTCCACTTTTAAGACAACGGTGGTGCGAAGATTCGAAAGGGCTCAAGCTGGGAATCCGTTGTCAGCTCTTATGCGGTGGCATCAGTCAGGGACGGTAGCGGAGTATAACCGGGAGTTCAAGATGCTGTCGTCGATGCTAAGAGAAATTCCAGCAGAGGTGGTCACGACAGCTTACATCAATGGGTTGAAGGAAGAGATTAAAACAGAGCTGCAGTTGATACGAACTGATTCCTTGATACAAATGATGGAGACGGCGTTAGTAACGGAAGGTAGGAATTGGGCTCTTTGGAACCCGTCGACCCAACCCGTGAGAGGAGCCAAGACCCAAGGAGGGTTAGTCGCGTACGGGGGTGGAGAAATGAGCAATAAAAGTTACTCAACCCACGGTAAAAACGCAGCTGTTTCCCCTTTGTCCAATACCTCGTTTGGTAACCCTAATCGCGTCGGAGAGGGAGGTCGATCGACGCCACCTCCTACCACACCCAGTCAGAGGGTGAACTACTACCCCAATCGGACGTTTGATGGGCGGTGACCATACCGAAAGGACTCTCCTTATCCATTTAAGCGCCTGACGGCTGAGGAGATCCAACGGAAGAAGGAGCAAGGGTTATGTTACAGATGCGATGCTAAATTCGGACCTGGTCATAGATGTGGTGAGAAGCAATTTCATATACTACTGAAGGATGATGAGCAGCTCGATGACTTACAGGAAGAGGAGACCGACCTCGTTAACCAGGTACTAACACTCAAACCTTCTCTTGAGGGGGACGGTTCTTATTCATTGGAGGAGCTGGACTTATCGGCGAGTTCGGTGTTGGGGATAACCGGTCCTCAAACGTTTAGGGTAAAAGGGAAAATCGCAGAGAAGGAATGGGTAGTACTGATTGATAGTGGGGCTTCTCATAATTTTGTTAGAGAAGGCTTAGTGGAAGAGTTGGGGCTGAAGGTGAGCAGTACCAAGCCATACAAGGTAAGGTTGGGGAACGATTGTAAGATCCGAAGTGTTGGAGTTTGTGAGTCAATGGAGGTGGTTATTCAGGGTACCACCATTAAGCAGAATTTCTTTCCTTTTGATATGAAGAGTGTTGATGTCATTCTAGGGGTTGAGTGGTTGGAAACATTGGGCGACATAATTATTAATTTGAAGAAGCAGGTTATGAAGTTCATGAGTAATGGAGAAAAAGTCAAATTTTATGGAGAGCCTTACCTCAGATCAGCAATGGTATCTTTCAAAACCCTTTGCAAGCTCTTACAACAGGGAGGCATTGGGTATCTATTGGAGGGAAAAAGTGGAGAGGGTGCACCTGAATTATCTGCATTGGAAGCTGTTCCCCAGCAGCAGGGTGACAGGTGGGGTCTCACTGATGACATTACAGCAGTGCTGAAGGAATTTCATCAAATCTTTCAACCTATTTCGGGGTTACCACCTCAGCGAGATGTGGATCATGCTATCACACTGGAGCCAGGAGCGCGGCCTCCCAACTCCAGACCCTATAGATACCCTTTTTACCAGAAGAATGAGATAGAAAAATTGGTGAATGAGTTGCTGGTTTCTGGGGTGATCCGAACTAGCACTAGCCCTTATTCCAGCCCTGTTATATTGGTAAGGAAGAAAGACGGTGGTTGGCGGATGTGTGTCGACTATAGGGCCTTGAATAAGGTCACTATACCTGACAAGTACCCGATTCCTTGTATTGATGAGATCTTTGATGGTTAGGAGGTTCGGTGGTATTCTCCAAAATTGACTTGAAGTCCGCCAATGGAATTGACATATTAGATATGTCATATCCAGTTTTGAATGTCAATGACGCGAAAAGACATTGATGAGATAATTTAAAATCAACTCACTTATGGCATTGTCGCCTTGGCCATATAAATGAGAGACGCATCACTAAACTCCATAAGAATGGAGGTTTAGGGTCATTTGATTATGAATCATATGACATATGCGAATCTTGTTTATTAGGCAAGATGACTAAGTTGCCCTTTGAGGGAAAGGGTAAACGAGTGACTGGAGTATTAGACCTGATACATTGAGATGTATGTGGTCCGATGTCCGTCCATGTCAGAAGTGGTTGTTTT
>JANKOE010000206.1:6152177-6168821 GCA_026284465.1 Erythroxylum citrifolium | reverse complement strand
GCAAAAATAAATTAACCGGGGGGGTTGGGGGGGGGTTCGGTGGGGGGGTTATGGGGGATGACATACCCGCTCCATACCCGTTCCGTTGCCATCCCTAATTTTTAGTAGTAGTTTAAACATGCCTTTTTGGTTTTTACCTTATCACCCCTCACTTTCTTCTTTTGTTTGGAAGCCTGCAAGGTGGCATGCCTTGGTCAGGCACTTCTCCCACAACCTACCCACAGCCTATCCTTATCGTTTCCCCTTCCCCTTTCTCCTCAACGATAGAGACAAGTTGAGGACGACTAACAAAATGTTTGTCACCTCATTAGTCATAACAAAATAAAAAGGAAGGTCGGGAAGACCTGTCTGTCTCGGAAAAGACATGTTTTGATTAGCAGCCTCACTTAGCAGATCAAAAGCACCGGCATAAAAATGGACTTGCCAAAGACACATAAGCTGTTATATCCGTGTCTTTCGAAAGGTAAGTATTTTCCGTATTTCTTAGGTCAAGAACTGATGATCAGGAAACTATCCTCCATAGCAACAAGCAAGCAAAGATCTGCTTCAAAAACAATGTATGAAATACTAGTTATAAGAAGTATTCTAGGAAGGATCAACATAGCATAGCTGCCTTAAAAATGATACAAAACGAAACGAGATAAAAATATACATGCAGTACCAAACAATAATACAAGCTTACTAAGTTTTAGTTTAACTTGGACAAGAAACCTATGTAATGAAATTTGCACGGTAATCCAACAAATTTGCATTAACTAATGGAATTTCAAATATGTTGATCAGAGACGGGATTTATGAGTTATTTTCAACTCCCTCATATTCAAAGATAAGGCAATCAAAGCACATCCGAGCACATGAAAGTCACTAACATTACTGAAATAGACAAGGGAGATAGCGTATGTAACTAAACTGTTATACATCTGTGCTTTAGGACGTGTCATCCTTATTGTGGTTCACTAACTATGGTGCTTCCATGGCAAGACAAGCACAAGATAACAACTGATTCCAAAATTATATCATAGACAAAGTATGACAACTCTCAGACGCATATACATGGAAACTTTAAGTTAGAAACTGGATGAAATTCCATTGGCTTGTTGTACATCATCTCGGATTTTAAGCTCCATGCCCTTGGCATGAAATCCATATCCCGATTGCCTCACTCTTTTCCATTTTCCTAAGCATCCATATAAAGCTGAAATCAGTGTTGTGACCACTGAATCTGCTTAATATCAATTCCTTCCTTAACCATCTCATAAAGGGGACTCATTTCTCTCAGCTTCTCAACCTGCATCACAGTAAGCTCAATTGCCCTATCAATTTCAGCCTCAGTAGTAAACCTCCCAATTCCAAACCTAATCGAAGTATGAGCCATGTCCTCATCCACCCCCAATGCCCTCAACACATAAGAGGGTTCCAAACTAGCACTAGTACAAGCACTCCCACTAGACACAGCCACTTCTTTCAATCCCATCAACAAGCTCTCCCCTTCCACATATGCAAACGAAATGTTCAAATTCCCCGCATGCCGCTTCTCAACACTCCCATTCACCACGATTCCATCCAACTTAGCCCTAATCCCGTTCAGCAACCTCTCCTGCAAAGCCTTAATCCTCTTATCATCATATTCCATCTCATTTTTGGCCAACTGACATGCGGCCCCAAACCCAACAACCAAAGGAGTGGGCACAGTCCCACTCCTTATCCCTCTCTCTTGTCCACCCCCATTCATCTGAGGCTCTACTCGAATTCTCGGCCTCCGGCGCATATACAAAGCCCCAACCCCTTTAGGACCATAAATTTTATGCCCACTCAACGACATCAAACTAACATTCCACTTATCCACGCTAATCGGAATCTTCCCCAAAGCTTGTGCTGCATCAGTATGAAACGGCACATTAAACTCCTTGCAAATCCTCCCAATTTCCTCCATCGGCTGAATAACCCCAATCTCGTTATTAACCGCCATAACCGACACAAGTCCGGTATCAGGCCTAATTGCAGACCTCAACTTCTCCAAATCAATAATCCCATCAGATTCAACCGGTAAATAAGTTACCTCAAAACCCTCCTGCTGAAGATGCCGACAAGAGTCCAACACGCACTTGTGCTCCGTCTGAGTCGTGATGACATGCCGTTTCTTCTCTTTATAAAACTTCATCACTCCTTTAACCGATATATTATTCGACTCCGTCGCTCCAGAGGTGAACACTATCTCCTTCGGCGACGCTCCGATCAAATCAGCCACCTGCTCGCGGGCCGTCTCTACCGCCTGCTCCGATTCCCAGCCGAACAGGTGAGTCCGGGAGTGAGGGTTTCCGAATCGTGCCAAATAATAGGGAAGCATAGCATCCAAAACCCTAGGATCCACCGGAGACGTTGCTTGCATGTCTAGGTAAAGCGGTCGCGCCGCGATTTTCACCCCTTTCATGGTTACAGCATCGTCGTAGGTTTCCGTCGTGGCGGCCATCGCGGACGTCGAAAGGCGGCGCACGCCATAAGTAGCGGTTGTCCTTGTTAGGGTTCGGCGAAGAGCGGAAGCTACAAGCTTCGAAGCCATAGCTTATGATATTACAGGGTGAAGTGAACGCTTTACTTTGTTTAGGAGATTTAGGACTCTGCTTAATAATACAAATAAAAAAATAAAAAATAAAGGTTCTAGAGTCACCGATCAGTGGGCCCTATCATCGTCCACGTGGCGAGTTTGTGTCCTTAAAAAGGTTAGTTGCCCAAGTCGAGCTGATTGTTACTTTTAGTTTATGATTAAAGTTAACAATAAACGGTGTCGTTTCTTTCAAATTGATTTCACCTGTGTTGTACGCTCCTCAGTTCATCGTCTTCTCTTGTATTAAAAGTGAGAGCTTAGGTTCTGAGGAAGTTCTCTTCCATTTAAGATCCAATCTGAGAGAATAGAAACACTTATAAAGGAATCAAGAAGCACGAGCACTTGTTACGACTTGTTACGACATTGATGTTTTATGTGATATTTAAACAATTCAGTGATTCAGTCAGTTCTTGCCATCAGTTATCGCTCCTGTTCGTCTTTTTTGGCAATGCTTGAAAGGAGTTAAACTTTTGGCGTTTTATTGTCGCTTTTCTTGGTAAGTCTCTTGCCTTTTCTTGCTTTTTCCTCTGTTTCCCTTTTGCCATTCTCTTATTTCTAAATCTGGGTTGTTGTTAGATCTCTTGTACGTAGTACGGATCATATGGGATTTTTATTCCATAGTTCTGCATTCTGTGTTGTTTGGCAAGATGGACACTCTGATATTGTTTATTGTTTCTTCGTCTTAAATGTTATCTGTCTATTCGGTCTTTTCTTCAAAATTTTGTCTTTTCAATTTTTGGGATTTTCCTCGTCATCTTCTACGTGCTTACAAATACCTGACGACAAGTAATTATCGTTTTTGTAGTAGATTGCTCACAGTTAATTCCTAACAGACTAACAGTTTGCTGTTTCACCAAAGCATTTATTGATGGTCAGTTTTGCTTTCTTAGGATTGAATAGAGCAGTTATGTTCCAAGTCTTGGTAGTGTAATAAATATTCTTTTCATGAGGTTTACTTTCATGATCTGTGTGCATCTTTATCTTTTGTGTTGAAGTTGCTTTAGGTTTGACATACTTATGATTCTTTCATAAGAATACGTGGAATTGATTTCATTTGGAATTTTAAGCAGGTAATTTGCACTTTGAAGGCACATATTCACCAAAAGTTGAGGCGAATTCATTATGTTTCGGCTATCTCCTCGAAGAAACCATAGATCAAATGGATTCAAGGTAAAACATGCTTTGCAGATTTGTTTTCTCATTGGTGTTTGCATCTGGCTGCTTTACCAGGTCAGGCATTCCCATCATAAGAAAGCAGCATATGAGGAGAATGCAAAGAATGAGAATGAAATTATAAAACTCGGGAGAAAGGACCTCCGTCCTGATGTTGAGGAGCCACTCATCAGAGATGGAACGCACAAGGCGGAGGAAGAAGAAGAAGAAGAAGAGGAAAGGAAGAGTGAAGACGAAAACAAGCCTGAAGATAACACGGGAACTGCAGGTGTGGATGATGAGATTCATGATCATTTCCATGATACAACAGAACAAGGTGCGGAGCACAATGGAGACTCCATAAATGGGGACAAGATGGGAGAGAACAAAGAGAATGTCAATGAAGAAACAGAGAGGGATGAGAGCAAAGAGAATGTCGACGAAGATAGTAATTCTGAAAGGGGTGCAGGGGATGACAGCAATAAAGGTGATCATATAGAGAGTAAAGAGACCGACAATGAAGAAATTAAGGGAAGCAATAATCAAGAGACAAACGAGAACACAAGTGGACAAAAAAAGATTGTGGGAGAGAATCAGGAGATAGAAATCAGAGAGGTTGCAGAAGAAAACAATGTGAAAGAAAATGAAGATAGAAATTCAGAGAAGAGTGAAGAGGAAAATGAAAATACTGGGGCAACAGGTAATCCAGTTGATGATGGAAATGACAGCCATAGTGATGGGGCAAGGGAGGAACATTACAAGGGAGATGATGCTTCCAGTGCTGTTTCCCACGAGGCACAAAATGAGAAACCTGGAGAGGATTCAAGCATTGACCAGAAATCTAATGAGGCAGAGGTTAACGATGACAATAAGAAGGATTTTAATGAAGTAGTTGATACCAATCAAAGTGAAGTTTCAAATGCAGGAGAACTTGATCTTAATGGAAGGACAAGTTTCAGTGATGATAAAAGTAATAAGGAAGATATAGAAAATGAGTCGCGCGAAATTTCCACAATAACAGTAGAATCGGATGGAGAGTCAGTTGACAGCAATATTCAGTCTGAAGAGAGCCAACACAATGATGCAGTTCAGAGTGAAAATTCCAGTAGCGAAACTGGAGTGCAGAGAATCCAAGAAACTGTTGTGTCTTCAAATGTGAATGAAAATACAAATGATGGGGAGAAGGATGTTAGTGCTGGCCAGAAGGAACAAATCGATTCTTCTGATTTGTTGAACACATCAGATAATGGAAATCACTCAAACATGGAAAATAATGGAGATACTACTCAGGTTCAGAATGAGAATAAAGTTCAAACCAACATGAACAACAATGACGAAACTGCGAACCAAAATGAAGGTCAAATAGAGCAAGTCAATGTCAAAAATGGTGATGCTGGCCAGTATGAGAAACAAAATGCTGATAGCAACAACGTTCAGGATGACAATTCCAATGGTACAAACCAAAAGGAGCAAGTCGATAGTACTAATGTCAAAACCGGCCAGAATGATAACAGTTATGATGGTCAGAGCAATACAGACGACAGCAACAATTCAAGTGTCAACACAGATGCAAGTCAACAGGAACAAGACAATTCCAGCAATAGTGATGGTGGCCATGGTGAGAACCATAACAGCAGCAAATTTGAGAATAGCAATTTAAATGGTGATTCTGATGCTACCCAAAAGAAACAATTTGACTCCAATAATAGCAATACCAGCCAGAATGAGAGCAATGATGTCGATCAGAGCAACACAAATGGTGACAGCAATGGAAATGATGACACAGACGCAAGCCAGAAAGAACAAGTTGACTCTGATTCTTCAACATCCCACGAAGAGAAAGTGGCATCTTCAGACACCAATGTCCAGAATGACCTGGAGAAGAATGTTTCTGTTGACTCTTCAAACTCTTCAGTTTCCCAAGAAGAAAAGGAGGCTCGAACGGATTTGGAAACTCTGCCTGGAACCGGAAATGAAGGGTTGAATGGCAATACAGCAGCAGAGTAAATTTCCTATGCATGACCTTGTTTACTTGAGCAGCCTGAGATCATTCTGTTTTTCAATTTTTACCCTGTGATGATCAGCCAGAATTGCAAGATGATTTATTTGTTTGTTGTGCGTTAATGCAATTATATAGTTATTAGAATACTTTCCTTGTTTTTACCCTTTTTCTTTTTCCTTTTTCGGCCCTTCTAATTAAGACTCTTCAGTGGTTATTCAACTTTCAGAAGAGTTCTTGACAGTACACATGCCTAGCACCAGTATCCTTTCAGTTTCATTGCAAGTTTAAAAGAGGCATTTTATTCCTCACAGAATCATCCGAAACCTGAAAATGCCACCGAAACTTTCAACTAACCTCGAAAACGCCAAAGATTTAGATCATACCAAATCCTGATTGTGACAAAGCAACTAAACCTTGGCGACTCGAACATAGCACCTGATGAGATCTTCATTAGTGTCATTACCTTTCACTGTTCCATCTTTGTAATGCAATTTGATGGCATTTGATGTTGTCTAAGTTGGACTGAAAGATGCATTGGATAGTTTTAAGGGGGTTTTAAAGGGTGGTAAAGTTACTTCTGCTATGAGCCTTTCAATTTAAGAAATTCATGGAGCATCCCAGGAGTAAACATAAATTGAATGTAATTCTTTGCACATGCCTCGTTCTAGTGACTGGAGACTTTTGAACATACTGAATCATATTGTAATAGACTATTTAAACTGCGTTTGTTATGAAGCTGCTCGTATACTGCCTTGTCAAATTCCACATCTGTTTCCAATAATCATCTGTGTCGAGAACTTCCTTCTTAGCTCATGCGCGTTGAATTGAATAATCTAATCTTAATTTTGATTCTATTAGTATGTTTTTTTTTTCAAAAAAAGAACATTAAGAATGAAACTAGACTACGGTACCTTTTACTCTTGAATTGGCAAGGAAAGTTAATACAGAGCAGGGTGCTCCAAAAAAGTTCATAAGGTGACCCTTCTACAACTTGTATATGATCTAAACCATACTTTTCGCAACGCATACAGTTATTTTTCAAGATAAAGGACTACCCCCTTCTGTCAGGAGCATCTATGTTCTAGCTTCCTCATAAAAAATATCATTATTACATACCCGAGTTGTGACAAAACTTAACTTCTCTAAACTTTATTACGCACATAAGTATTTCTTACTTCATAAAATTTCCACCAATCACTATTCATGAACAAGAGGAATTAAAAAAGAAAGAGATGGTTTCACTCATCAATCTTATTGAGCAGCAAGCAGTTAAAAAGTTCAGGACAAAGGAGTGCATACAAACTGACCAATTTTCAGTATACGATCTTATGATCCAAACATGACGATTCATAATGAGAACATCAACAATAGCATCCACAGTAGTGTAGCTGATTTGATAAGTTCTGCTGCACCAAAGAGAAGGAATTTGCTGAACAAAGGTGCTTTCATATCTTCATGCAGATGATCAATTATTTAGTGATGCTTAATCTCAAAGAGTCCATCTGGTCCTGTGTTCACAAAGTTATATCTGAGACAAGGAATCAAGCAAAATCTCTGGTCTTAACACTAAAAAGAGATATGTAAGCCATGGAGAAAGAATATGAACACCTAGTATAAGGCTTTTTCAAGTAAAAAATTCTTAAGCCTACTTCAAACTACGCTTGGACATGCTCACAACTTCAATATCCCAACCAATTAAATATTGTGGGATTAAGTAGAACTAAAGACCAATTATTAAGCCAAACAATGCATCCACAAACAAGAGATAAAACAATCTGCTCCCTAAACATGATAAAACATACTTTCAGCCAATGACATTAGTATCCAAATTGCTGATACCTTCATAAGCCATACACAAAGTGCGGCAAGAAGTTTAATGTCAGGAAGTCAAGTCATGATGAGACAACATTATTAAAGCAAAACGAGTATTCAACACTATTGACTTCTAGCAAGCTGAAAGCTATACCTCCAACTTAACATATTCTAGAGCCATCATAATCAGAATGGACAATAACGAAGCAAATATTTTTTAATTGCATGGGGGAACAGAAAATAGATCCAGGAACATGACTGAGAAGCAGTACATACCCCATGGAAACTCCTTGTTACGAATGTGTAAGTAAGGATAAGCCTGCACCAACAAGGAATCATTTAGAAGACAATTGCCAGATTCAAAATTTTTTATATTCAAATGTCAAGAGTAAATCCCAACTAAAAACTAAGAAAGAAAATTAAACAGAAGAGCTTAAATCACGATATTAAGATGCTACAGTTTTCGAACACAAGAATGAATCTCTAGACGTTCTTAATAAAAGCAAGTGGAAGACTTATGTGAATAAAGCCGAAAGCTCACAGGAGGCTCGTCAAAGTGATGATGACCCTTAGAGAGGTTATAAATTGACAAGATAGTGCAAGTAGCAATGCCCACGTATGTAATCTTCTCCCACTTAGCCGCCTCCTCTATCATAAACGAATACCAGAAAGAAACAGAGCATACAATTAATTTTAAGATAGCCGAATTGAAATCATATACTATAGACTGCTGTTTCGCTCTTTATACAAAATGTGAAATCTTAACCAACACTGGAACTTTACTAGTAATAATTCCCCTTATCATTCCTAACATATCTCATCAGCCAAATAGCAAAGTAATTCACAAACAAAACGTAAAGAAAAACCCTGAAAATCAAATACCGAAACCCGATACATCCATAAGTAACTCGAATTCTTCAGCTAAAACTTGACTAGATTCACATTCAAAAGTGACCAAAATCAAAATCTAAACCCAATAAAGATAACGAGAAGGGGATTTACGAGCATCGTCGTGATGAGCAGAGGAAGCAAATCCTCGCTTCGGAGGAGCAGGTGAGGCTCTAGAGCCACCACGGAGAGCTGCCCGGAGAGCACCAGATCGGATCAACGCCGTCGCCATTTTTTAGTGAGAGAATAACCTCTACGGATTCAGAGCTTTGTTTTAGTTGGCGCGTGGAGAGTTCTTGCACGTGCCAAACCCATGATCGAAGTTTTTCACCTTGCTTTTCCTTTTTGTTTTACCATATTAAAGAAATGGAAATTTTTGGTCCGACCCAATATTAATGGTTTTAGCCCAAAATAAATGGATATGAGTTTTGAGTTGAATTTGGGTCCGGATTCTTTTTCCTAATTTTTAAATTTTGAACATATTTCAAGTTCGGAAAATCTAAGCGGTGCTTATTTGGATGAGCTTTTGGGAGGTTAATAAGCACTTTTCTTTACCATAAAAGCCTTTTTTAAGAAAAACAAGTGTTTGGCTGTAAAATTAAAAATATTTCTTTAATAGATATGCTCTTTTTGGCTGCCAAAATACAACTTTTTAAGAAGCTCAAATTTGAAACTTCTCAAAAAAGCGCTTTTTCAAGTAGATCTTTTATATCAATTAATAAGCCTATTTTTTAGTCCATTTTGCCATTATATTTTACACATAATTCCCACAACACCCCAAACTCATCTTCCCGTTTATTATGTATTTGACTATTTACTCAACTTTGATATTTATTTTGGGACTTATATAATATTATTTGGCTTTTTATAGGTTTTAATATTTATTCTCGATATGAGTTTACTTATGTTATAATTTATATAAAAGATTTTGTTAGATATATTTTCATTTATATTTCACATGGTTTAAAATTATATAATAATTAATATATTGTGCTTTGCATATTGTTTAATATGCTTTAAATAATTTTTATATGTATAAATAATTTTTATTACAAAATAAAATATAATTAAAATTAAAAGTACTTTTTATTTTTATGTTGTCAAACAGTCTATTGTACGAAGCTCTTTAAAAAAATTTCTTTTTTAAATGACAGCTAAACAGTCACCTAACTCCTTAGAAAAGTTCTTCTCAGAGAAGCTCTATAGAAAAAAGTTCTACTGACAAAAACTCAACTAGTATAAGCCCAACTAAACAGAGGCACAATCTCGATTTAAAGTTCGAATATGTCAAATAAAATAATTTTATTTCAAAATTAAAAATTAAAAATTAAAAATTGATTAAACTTAATCCAAGTTTGATTGAGTTTTAAGCCATCTAAATTCAATTGAGCTTAAACATGAGCCACTAAACATCAATCTGGAATTGGATCTAATCCAATATCAAAGTTATATATTTATATTTTAACCTTTTTTACGCAAATAAATAATAAAAATAACATTTATTAAAAATTTTGCTAACATATAAGGTATGAAAAGGTTCAATAATACGTACTTTATCTCTAACAAATATAAACGTTGTTAGATATATATATAAATAATTATATATATTATTTTAATTTTAATGAAATAAAATTTTAAAAAAAACTAAAATTCAATGTGTGTAATTTTAAGTTATCCTATTCAATCGATTTTGCTTAACATAAATATGATAATTACTTAATAGATAAAACTTTAATTAACATAAATATAATAAGTAAAGTTTAATTATTTTAAAAATAAAAATAATTTTCAACTAATAAGACAAATTTGGACAACTATAAAGGTCTAAATAATTATACTAAGTGGAGTGGCAAAGTCGGCCAGTTTTGCGTAGAATCGACACGGACATGTCCACCGTTACTGGCCATGATCCCGCCCGCCCACCCGCCCGTCCCGGTTTCTATGATATTTTATAAGCATAAGTCATAAGATGACTAGTGAGTGAGATTGTAAATAATATTTTAAGTAATCTACGCTCTTGAAAGGAACAGCTATATGTCTATATGGGATTTTAAAAGGGTACCTACCGTTTCACTCGTTCCTTCGATAACACAAGATGATGTGAAATTTTATAATTTTAAAAGGGTACCTTTTAACTTGTTTCTTCAATAACACAACATGATGTGAATTTTTATTATAAAGTGGAAACATATTTCAAAATTTATTCATATATATTAATAAATTTGAAACATATTTCAAATTTTATTCTTTTTTTTCGATAAGTAAAATATAGGAAGAAAGACATAAACAATTTTATAGTTTTAAAAACCTTAAAGAAAATTTGTTAATCTTTAAAAAAAAATCTTTTCAATTTTTAGTTTTTCGAAAAAAAAATTAGATTTTGGTTAATAATATGTTGTTTATATAACAATTTAATCATACTTTTAAACTTAAACCAAACTAATTAAATTCAAATTAAACTAATAATTTATTATATTCATTTTTATAAATTGTTAATTTTAATTAGTTAGACTCAATTTTAAGAGTTGAGCGGTGTTTTCATATCAGTGAAATTTAATTATCTAAGAAAATTTTCATTTGCAAATAATGTGACAGGATCGAAATATACTTATAACACTGATCAAACAAAA
Source organism: Erythroxylum citrifolium (assembly GCA_026284465.1). NCBI lineage: Eukaryota > Viridiplantae > Streptophyta > Magnoliopsida > Malpighiales > Erythroxylaceae > Erythroxylum > Erythroxylum citrifolium. The sequence goes on along the minus strand of JANKOE010000206.1, from coordinate 6,157,732 downwards.
ATCACTTAAGAGAGATTTGCAAAATTCCAAAACAGAACTCTTTCTACACTTTTTTCAGTTATTTCAAAAAAATTTCTTATCAAATCACTTACTTTTTTGATAAATCATATCTTATATATGATTTTCTAAAAGTTGCGACATTACAATTATGCAATTGGTTCTACCTCACATGGAACTATGAATCGGAAGCCTAAGCATTATGGTGGGTCTCAATAGGAAAAAGGTTCAGAGAAACACCCATTCTACTTAGGATCCAAAGAAGGCAAAATGAATCCACCATAGAAGAGGAAAATATCCTTTCAAAAAGTGGAAACCTGAATAAAGTTAAGTGCTTTAACTGTGGCAATAAAAGTCACTTTGTTTGTGATTGTAGCGAGCCCAAAAGGTACAATCTTATTGTGCAAACATTTTTCATATAAATGTCTCTTGTTTTGTTTTTCTAATAAATTACATCCTTTTTGGATTGCAGATTTGGAACATATAACAAAGGACAGAGTTGCCTTTGTAGAATTATGAAAAATCGCATTTGGAATATGATGAATTTATGTAGGAGACAACTCAAAAGTTGTTATACAAGGGATTGAAACTTGTAAATTAGACACGCGTGGTGGTCAATCCTTGATCCTACAGGAAATGTTGTATGCTCTGAAGATTCTTCAGAATATGATCTTTATGTTGGTTTTAATAAGTTTTAGTTTTGATGTAAATTTTCATAATAATGACATGGATTTATATCTTGGAAACATTTGTTATGATCATGGTTTTATATTATATAGTTCTATTATTATGGATGTTGTTTATTCAAATAGTAATGTAAATTATTATTTGTTTGCATCATCTAGTAGCTGTGATATTAATGCAATTTTGTGTCACGTCAGACTATGTCACATTGGTAAAAATGGAATAAGTCGATTAGCTAAAGAAGACCTATTAAGTGATTTACATTAAGTAACTTTACCTATTTGTGAGCATTGTATAATTGGTAAAATGGAGTGAAAGCCATTTAGAAAGGGAACACGAACTTCCTACCCATTGCAATTAATTCATTCAAACATTTGTAGTCTAATGAATGTAAGGATACAACATGGGATTGTACATTTCATCACTTTTATAGATGGCTATACTTGATATGGTTATATCTCTTTAATTTCTCATAAATCATAAGCATTAATTTGTTTCATAAAGTATATGAATTTAATAAAGAATTAATTAGACAAAAAATAAAAGAAATAAGAACTGATCAAGGACAATAATACTTGTCTAATAAGTTCAAGACGCTGTATAATAAAAAAGAATAGAAAGAAAATCAACTATTCCACGAACTCCACAAAGAATTAACCCAAGGATAGTTAAGATTACAATTCACTAAAAGCTTATCTATTGCATCAATTCGAGTTGGAGTAATCAAGACGATGGTGAATTTTTTTAAAAGAACCACGTTTATGTTGAAGTAATCAGGGTATGATTCCCCAACGTCATCTTGAAGTAGAAAGGAAAATTTATATAATTATCCCACAAGAAGATGATGAGCTAAGGAATGTACGTGAGGCTCTTAACAGTCCTACTAAAGACGAATGGATGAAAGCAACAAAAGAAAAAAAATACTTCTTTGAGCTCAAATCAAGTTTGAGATTTAATTAATCTACCTGATTGACACAAATCTATTAGGAACAAACGGGCTCTCAAAATAAACAAAATGTTGATGATAATATTGAAAGATACAAAGCTCACCTTATGGCGAAAGGATATATACAATATAAGGGAATCAATTATGACAAAATATTTTCACTTGATGTGAGGTTTGATTCAATTCATCTAATCATGGCTACAAAAGCTAGTTTGGATCTTGAATTATATCAAATGGATGTAAAGACAACTTTTTTAAGTGGAGAATTAAAAGAAGAAATCTATATGAAACATCTTATAAGTTTTATTGTGACAATCCAAGAACATAAAGTGTGTCAGTTATTGTAATCGATTTATGGTTTGAAGCATTCTTCAAGGCAATGGTATATCTGTTTTCATAATGTAATCATTTTATATGCTTAATGAAGATTATTTTGTATATATTAAGATATTCGAAGATAAATTTATGTTTTTATCTTTATCTTTGGATGAAATTTTGATTGCTTGTAATGACTATGAGTTTGTCAAGAGAATTAAAGATTGATTATCATTTGAATTTAAGATGAAAGACAAGGGGAAGCTACGTACATTCTTAAAGATAAGATTTCAAAAGATCATTTAAAGAGGTTATTGTCACTTTCTCAAACTAACTTATATTCAAAAGATTTTAGAACAATTTTTTATCCAAAATTACAAACCAACAGATAATCACATTGCTAAAGGCAAGGATCTCAATAAGAAGTTTTGCCCATTTACGTCACAAAAAAGGGAGCAAATGAAGAAAATTTTTATCCAGTGCAGTTACAAGTCTCAGGTATGTAATAATGTGTACAAGGCCAAATATTTGTTACACTATTGGGATGTTGAGCAAATATCAATCAAATCCAAAATAAGCGCATTGAAAACGAGTGAAGAGAATGTTGAGATATCTTAAGGGTACTATTGATTATGCATTGTGTTATCAAGGTAATGATCTACTTATACAAGGGTATACAAATGCAAACTGAGAATGAGATTTAGATGAGAGAAAATCTACCTCTAGATGTGTTTTCTTACTTAACAATGGTGTTATATCATGAAAAATTAACAAACAATCATGTGTTGCCTTATCTATAATAGAAGTAAACTTTATAACATTTTCAGTAGCAATAAAAGAAGTCGTATGATTAAGACGATTCTTAATTAGTTTAGGGGTTGTTCACAGCGACACTAATCCAGTAACAATCAACTGTGACAGTCAAGTAATAATTACTTATACAAAAGACTCTAAATTTCACTGTAAAACTAAACATACAGATACCAAATACAATTATGTGAAAGTTATAGTTGCACGAAGAAAAGTGAACATAAAGTATATATCTACACGAGATATGAGAAGTGAACATGAAGTTTATGTTTACGTAGACGTTAAAATGTAATTGATTAATATTTCTCTATATATCTTCATTTAATATATTGTCATGTTTAAATACAAATATGAGTTGACATTATTTATTAAGTGATAAATATTGCGTAATGCTTGAATATAAAATATGTGAACCTAAAGATAAATGAACTTAGGTTAAACGTTAAGTATGTTTGAAGTAATATATGTACGATATTGCATTTATGAAAGACATGCTCCTACTTAATAGGAGATGATACCAAAACACATGAATCTTATCACGTGTATAGAAACAACCATAAGAAGGGATTAATTTAAGTTATTAGATCTCAAGTTATATTGTGTGAGAGCCTAGAGATCAAGTGAACCTCTTAATATATCCTTAGGACTTTTGTATAATTATTAAGAATTAAATTTAATGTTTGATATTTTAGAATATTACCAAAAGAATATGTTTGATACGATCTTATGAAATAATTTTAAGAAAGCAAATTAAATTAAAATCAAAAGAATTGAGAACAGAGGAAGGTTATTTTCAAGTTGTTAACTCACGTAAGAAAATAATGATATTGAAAGGTGGCCATCAACTTTAAGTAAGAGAATTAAATACATAAATGACATAATGAAATAAGTAAAATCAAAAGATATTCAAATGAGAGATATGACTTAGGGTATAGTACACAAAATTTACTCAAGTATCGATTAATTAATCTAGACGTTATATACTCCTAACAAATATATGACCATTAGCTCACGTCTAGTCCCACTTGTTATTAGATGGACAAGTACGAGAATATGCAGAATTTATATTACCAAATTCATCAAATGTGAGTGAAAGATGATAACGAAAAGGACATAGCTAATGAGTTTAGGGTATGATTTTTTGTTTCAACAATTAACAATTCTACATTATTTATAAATGTGAGATAATGTTCATTTGAAAAAATCTAATAATAATTTTCAAGAAAACACTATTTTTATCAAAATCTTTTTTTGAAAAATTAAAATTAGAAAATTTATTCATGTTTGAAGCCTGCCTTAGCTCTCTGAACTCGGTTACTACGCCTTAAAATGTTTCCACCGTTAATAAAGTAAATAGTGATTGATGGTGACAAGACCGACCAGGATTACAAATAATTCAATGCGTAGGTTTGTATGGACTTGCCTATCAAAAGTAATTAACGACTTTCGACGCCTGTTTCTATCGGTACTAAATAATTTATATTTAATTTTAAAACTTTTGTATAAAATAATATTAATTATTTCACTCTGGATTAATATCATAACAGATCAGAAATTCCATTCGTAACTTTAATTTCTTTTGTTGACTTTGATTTCAAAAAGCCACCTTCTTGACCCAAGTATTTCCAGGGTTGGTACCTATTGAGACTTGACAATCGCTGTGTCTCGATCGAGATAAGGTCGGTCATGTGGTCAAGTTGTAGTTCTTGCTAGCAATTAAGCATTTGGGATGAAATTTCTTTTAATAAATGCGTATAAAGTAAATATAATAATTTAATAAATAAATAATTTAAATTTATTGTAATTGATATTAATAAATTTTGATATATATCTTGTCATTCAAATAAATTTTTTTGAGTTAATTAAAACATTTTCGAACTTAATTTAATTTTACAATTATATCCCTGTCTAAAAAAGAGTCAATTAAATATCTAAATTTTCAAAATTTTTCAATACTAACCTAATGTTAGTATTTCCATTGACGTTACTCACATAATTTGCTACATAAGACAAAAATCCTAAACACTTATGAATGTTAGGGATTAAAATTCTCTAAATCAAACTATCCTATGTCGGTGTAAGATGACAACGACACCCTGTCATGCTTGTGCGTGACGATGACCACACAATTTCTAACAATATGAATGGAATTTCAATTTATCATTCTAGACCCTCTTTCTTTTTGTGCCAAAACGAATTAATTTAGGGGCCGTTTGGTTGCACTTCTGTTTTTCTGTTGTCGTTTTTAATTTTTAGTTTTTTTTTTCTGTTTTTGGTTTCTGTTTTTTTCTTAAAATAAACGAAAACCTGTTTGGTTGAAATTTGCAATAAAAAAACTAAAAACAAAAACATGTTTGGTTGATATTTGTAATATAAAAACTAAAAATAAAAATATATTTGTTTTTATTATCATGTTTCTATTTTTTTGTAATTATACTATTATGTGCAATGATTATAATATAATACATTATATTTTTAAATTAATTAATTATCATTATAGCTAAAATTTATATATGGAAATCAAATATTAGTAAAAAATTACACATTAATTGTATATAATAAAATTACATAAATTAGAAATTATATTAAGTCGTTCCAATCAAAAAATATGTCCATCATAATTATCAAAAAAATAAAATATGTCCATCGTACTATAATTATTGAAAACATAATAGTACTATCATTTACAAAAAGAAACATAAATTAATTAGAAATAATATAATCATTCCACATTTGTCTAGCAATTTCATCTCGCTTCCAAGACATACCTCGAAGTTGTGCTGGAGTGATATTATACTCCACT
>JANKOE010000206.1:6122508-6135115 GCA_026284465.1 Erythroxylum citrifolium | reverse complement strand
TGACAATTTTAATATATGGGTTATAAATTTAGTTAATATTATGTCACAACTAAATAAATTGGACCTATCAGACGTCATTATAAATTTTAAAAATAATTAAATATTTATTAAAAATATGATTTTTATGTTAACATTTTTTACCACTTTTATGATTCAATAAATACGATTTTAAATGATATTTCATTGTCGTCGTTATCAACACCTAATTAAAATTTTGTTGAGTTACGAAATCTGTAAAAGTTTAATAATACGTAAATTTATTTTTATATAATAAAGAGGCTGTTTCGAATAAACCACATATAATGTAATATCATAATAGCACAACTTTTTAATGCAAATGATACATGAGACTTTTTGTGTAAACAAAAACCTTAGCCTATCAAACACCAAATAACATGTTTCACGAAGGAAATATCAAATGACATGAAATAAAAAAATAATGGTGCTTAATTTGGTAAATCTTAGGATATAGGTTCAACATAAGATTTTTAATAGAATTGAATGATTTATAATGGAATGAAATGTAAATTAATGTAATATTAAAAAAATTTATTTGAGAGGGATGGAAAAATTATTATGTAATAAAGTGAAATATAGTTTGAAAAGAGAGCTCATAATATAATATAGTGAAATATTATTTATCATAATGTAATATATTAAAATATTATTTATTATTTTATATTTCATTATAAATCATCCAAATCAGACGTAACTTATTTTTACTATTTAGAATACGATGGGATGTAGTGCAAAATTCTCCATTCCTATCATATTTCATTTTATTTCATTATAAACTCTTCACATAAACTAGAGAATAATATTACATTTTATTAATAATCACCTAACTAAATATAGCTTTAATAAATAGATAAATTGTATTATTGCATTTAATATACATAAATGAATTAATGGATATATAATTTATAATTACGTATTTTTTTATGCCGGTCCAATTGGTCAAAATAATCTTCTTTATTGGCGTGATAATTTTCCATTTACATATAAATTTCCAAAAATGCATTCAGCAATCAGCATTAACGAATTGACAACTAAGGTATTCCAGTGTTAGACATGTGAGGAAAATTATGAGAAGACTAATCTCATTTTTTCTGGAGTGGGACTCGTCACACCTCAAGAGACTGGACTGGCTCGATTAAAATGTTTTGACTGCTGTGATCTTCTCTGGAGCATGTGATTGAAACGTGAGCCGAAGCAGGTTTCCCTTCTAGAAGGTTTGCGATTGGTCCGCTTCCATCCTCAAACTCTTGCAGGTCGAGCGAGTACACCACGTCTTCTTTGCTCCATCCCGCACGCAACAGCGCTCCCACGCGCCATGCCACGTGTTCCTCGTTGAACTTGGTCGAACAACAGCTATTTTCAAACGCGTAATCAGAACCGTCCATCAACATCATCTCCCTTACCTCGTCTTCTCTCCACCCTCCATCTCTTAATCTCCGGTACACCTCTTCAAGATGATCTCTTAAACAATCTTTATCAGTCCACCACCCAATCATGGGCTCACGCGCAACCATCCTCCGCCCTCTCTCTGCCGCCTCCGACCAAAATTCGACCCTCTTAGCCGCCGTCGACGCCCATGCAGGAACGTTGACCGAAAGCTTTTCTTTTCTCGACCAATACACCGGCTCAATAACATCTAACCTCAATTGCAAGAATTCCAGTTCTTGGAAAAACCTAGCAACGTCGACGCTCAAAACGCAAACATGGCTATCGTCGACGTAAAACACTGGATTACCCGCCACGTTCGGTGTAGAAGGAATGTAACAGTTTCGGAATATGGGAACCAGAGTAGGAGCTTTGTCCAAAAACTGCTTCGCAGAGCTCAAAGTTTTGTTACCGTCGTCGGGTTTTGGACCCCAAGAATCGACCCAGAAGTTGCTTTTAGAGATATTCTTGGAGAGGTTTAACAGAGGAAGGTTTAAGAGGATTTGCAGTTGTTGCGGGGAAGAAGAACGCCAGTTTGGGAACTGGGGTCCAGCGGGGAGACCTTCTTGGAGGATTGATCGGAGGTCAGGTGGGAAGGAGAAGTTGAAGGCTAACTCTACGGCGGCGAATTCATCGTCGGTGAGGCCGGGAAGGACAGGGATTTCGAGGGACTTAAGGTGGTCGATAACGGTTTTGGCATAGGCTGCGAAGGAGAAACATACGAGCTTGGAAGCGGTGGCTTTGGTTTTGGTTACTGTTTGTGTTGTAGTAGCCATGGAAGTTAGTTTCTTGCGAGAAGATAAGAAGATTATAGACAAAGTGCGTGTAAAAAACCCGTGTGTTTCTGTGGGTCGATACCTGAGTTTGGTTATGGAGAACGAAAATGGAGGAGATCAGGCATAGGGATAGGAGGAGAAGAAACCACCGCGGAGCGAAGTAGTCTCGAAGGCGTTAGGATTCGTCGAGGTGGTAGAGAGAGGAAGTATTTGACTCTCTCCCTCTCTAACTATGTCGTTTTTCTTTTAACGTCCCAGGACTTGCAAAACTTGTGACAAAAGTCCTTTTTATATCTTCCTGGGAAAGAACACTTACGAGTGTTACGAACTTACGAGTGTTGAGTGTTTGAGATCCAATGGCAGCTTACACGGTACTTGCGTTGATAAGGTAGTGCCTGCCTAGTTGGATCGTTGCCTAAGCTTAATTGTGAAACAAAAGGGCAAAAAGAGAAAAGTTTCGATTTTCTAACGTTAGGTGATTGGACATTTAATACAGATTTTGTATTTAAAGGAATTGAAACTCTTACAAGGTTAACTTGGAACTCCTTAGTTGTAGAAGTCGCGAGTTTAGTTGGGGATTCTTGTTTGTAATTAATACGAGGATTGAGTAAGAAAAGTAGTGGAAATGCATTAAATCTTGTATTATATATATAACAAGGAAAGAGTTGCAATAAGATCAAAAAGATGTTAGCGAATGTATAAAAACGGAAGGTAGCTTGCCGCTGCCATTAGTATTAAGTATTAAATTGGATGAGACTTGCACTCAATCTATAGTCTATTCATTAAATACTTGCAATTTAAGTCGTATCTTGATCAAATTTAATTTTATGGTCTAATTCGATAAACTAAAATTTAATTAAACCCAAATTTTTTTATCATGCTATTTATAACAATGGTCATAAAAATGAGTGTTGGAATTTCATAATATAATGGCAAGGGCTTCTAATCATTTTTTTTATGCAAGTAAAAGTAAAAAGACAAAGGACCCAGAAAACATGGGGTTACTGACGTTCAAAGAGAACGCCAAACGTATCAGCTAACAAAACAATGCCCACCTCAGGAGGAGGAGCTTCCAAAAACTAAAAGGAGGTAGAGGAACGATTACCCATTTTTGCAAGCCTATCAGCGACTTGATTCCCTTCGCGCAGGCAATGAAAAATTTTAACATGCCAATCTCAGTGTAACATTGCTGAAATATCACTCAACAAGTTAGCATGAGGATGAACTAGAAAATGACCATCTCGAACCAAACGAATCGCTTCTTGAGAATCTGAACAACGGACAATACGCCTATGCCCCCTATCCCAAGCCGAGATGAGACTAAAGAAGATTGCAGATAACTCTGTAACCATATTAGTAGCAGTGTCAATACTGCCATAGAGACCCCCTAACCAAGTAGCATTGGAATCTCGAAGAACACCGCCAAATCCAGCCTTACCCGGATTACCCCGTGAGCTTCCATCAACATTAACACAGATTTCATCAGCCACTGGAAAGTTCCAGCCAACCCAATGACTGACATGATCATCGTTATTACCCATATTGCCCAACAATGTATTCCAATCAACAATTGCATAATGTAATTGAGACATGAACAGGCAAGCAACATCTTGATCTCCAAAGGTATCATGGTTTCGCATGAGCCAAATAAACCATATACCAGTGAGGAAAACAATATCGAGCCAACGACCAGCCCCTAAATTAGAGGAATCCCGACTTCATTTTTTGAACCAAGAAACACACGAGCCAAAATAGAAATGAGGGGGCAAGACTCCATTAAAAATATGAAACCATACCTGGCTTGCCTTCAAACAATCACGAAACAGATGCTCCATTGATTCGACACCTGAATTACACCGACGATACATACCAGAAGTGTCCAAGTGGCGATGGTGACGGAACTCTTGGGTGTGGACTCTCTCCTGAACAATGAGCCAAGCTAGGAATCGAACCTTCTCAGGACAACGAAGCTTCCAGATCCACATTCAATCCGATTTGGGAACAACTGTAGGACTCTTAGTAGCACGATGTGTAAGCCAATCAACAGCAGACTTAACCGTATAAACCCTATTTGGAGAATTTCCCCAAAAGATCCTGTCCACTCCCATGGAGAAACGTGGTTGAAAAACCTTGGGAAAGAGAGCTTTAACTTCGATCGGGATTTTTGAAGTCACCTTGCCCCAATCCCACTGTCAATCCTCTTGCAGCACATCACTAACCATCAAATTGACATCCTCATCCACTATTGAAAGAACAAAATCTTGCAATGGCCCAAAGCCTAGGAAATTGCCCCGCCAAAAGGAGATCGAGCTACCATTACCAAAGCGATACCGAAACCCCTTGAAAAGGACATGAGCTGCTTTAACAAGCTATTGCCGACACTTCGAACCACCGTTAGAATCACTCATACTGAGAATGTCACCTCCTCGAATATATTTCTTTTCAAGCATCTGGACCCAGGGCTTTTCAAAGCTATTAAGCAGTGCCCAAATGGCCTTACTAAGCAAAGCCGTGTAAAAAGTGCGGCAGTCTTGCAAGCCTAAACCACCCAATGTCTTTGGCTGTGTAACTACAGGCCAAGCGACAAGATGAATACTATGAGAATTGCCATTTGAACTCCAAATAAAGGATTGGGGTTGCTTTATCCAATTTCTTGCACACCGACGTCGGAAACCAAGTAGTTTGCATAAGATAGCTAGGGATAGCATTAATAGAAGCCTTGGCCAAAGTTGTATGACCTGCAAAATTTAACAATTTATTTTTCCAACCTGCCAACTTTTGCTCCACTCGAGACACAAGCTCATCAAAAGAGGTTTTATAAGAGTGCCATCTCCAAGAGGAAACCCCAAATATTTGCCCATAGTAGAAGAATAGTTGAAGCCCAAAATCTGCCCAAGCCAATTTCGAGTATTTCTAGGAACTCCAGGAGAAGAGAAAAATTTTGACTTGGTCAAACAGAGTCGTATCCCCGACGCCTCACAAAAGTCACGAAGGATCGATGAAAGGATTCGCGCTTGGGAGATTGTTGCCTTTGAGTAAAGCAGAACATCATCAGCAAAAAATAAGTGAGAAATTCGAGGCCTGTCTCTACTAAACAAAATTAGTTTCAAACTACCATCATTAACCTTGTGAGAAATTAAAGCGGCCAACTTCTCCATACACAACACAAATAGGTAAGATGAGATCGGGTCACCTTGTCGAAGACCACGACGAGCTTTAAAGCTTTGAAGACATTCCCTATTCCATAATACAGTCATAGTTATCCGTCAAATACAATTCAAGATCAAAGAACATATACGGGGTGGGAACAGAAAATCTCTTAAAGTAGCCTCCAAGAAAGTCCAATTGACCCCGTCGTAGGCTTTCTCAAGGTTTAGTTTAATCAGCATTGACCCAGTGTTGCCTTTGGCTTTTCGCAAATAATGCATAATTTCTCTAGCCATGATAATATTATCTGTTGTGTTCCAGCCCGGGATAAAATCGATTTGGTAGGGGCAAATTAACTCATTCACGAACGGTCTTAGTCGATTAACTAACACCTTAGTAATGAGCTTATAGAGAACATTGCAAAGACTAATTAGGCGAAGTTTGGTAATTCTATCCGAAGCCACCTCTTTAGGGAGCAACACAATAAGAGTTTCAGCGAGCTTATCATCGATATCACCACTCACAAAAGGCTGTTGCACCATAGTCGTAATCGAGCTCCCAATAAAGTCCCAATATTTCTTGAAAAAAATGGGTTGAAACCCATCCGGACCGGGAGACGTATAACTACCCATAAAGAATAAAGCATTTTTAACTTCAGCTGCTGTCACTTGTGCCAAAAGGGACCGAGTGGCCTCCTCCCCTAACTTATTGTGGAAAGTCGACGCTGTACTAATACCGGTCCCCTCACTACTACCAAACTGCTCACAAAAATAATCGTAAACATCCTGCTTTATTGCATTCCCATCATCACACCACTCCTTCGAGTTCATAAGTTTCAGTTTTTTAATCTTGTTTCGTCTACAACGAACAATTGTCATAGCATGAAAGTATCTAGTATTTCGATCCCCAAATAAGAGGTGGTGCTCGCGGCTCTTTTGGAACCACAAAGCCTCTTCTTGAGTAAAGACTTGATTGTATTCTGTAATCAGTTGCTGCTCAAGGGAAGTCAATTAGCTAGACAAGTAAAATTGAAGTTGATTTTGGACCCCCTAACTCGGGCCAGAAGAGATCTCTTTCGTCGGAAAATGTTACCAAACACATGCTTGTTGAAATGGATAGCTGCCTGCTCAATCTTCTTAAGGGCTATCTCTGGTTGATCCGATTGATCCCAATTCCCATAAACAACACTATCAAAACGGCTGTCTGACAGCCATGCTGCTTCAAAGCGAAAAGGTTTATTGTGGTGAATGAAATTGTTAACTCCAATTTTCAGGAGCAAAGGGCAATGATCCGAATGAACTTGAGGCAAATGATGAATCACAGCATCTAGAAATGATAGTCTCCAATCAACATTGCTAGCCGTTCGGTCCAACCTCTCGTACACAGGAGGTGTCGTATTGCGAACCTAAGTGAATCTCGAACCCACATACCCAAGGTCAATAAGGTCACAGTTATGTAAATGGTTCCGAAACTTGGCCATTTGTGAAGGAAAAAAGTGCCTTCCCCCTCTTCTCTGCGTGACAAGCCACGTCATTCATATCCCCCATAGCCACCCATGGTTCTTTGCACGGCCAAACATCTGATTTTAAATGATCCCAAAGCATATCTCTAATCGTGGGAACGGGAGTAGCATAAATGGCAGAGAGCAAGAAGGTAACACCATCCGTTCCACTAATCCACCCGGTGATACATTGCCTCATAGAGAATAGTTTAGAGAAAGTACACACATTGGCCTTCCAAAGCACCCATATACCACCAGAAAAACCTTGCAGGTCTTGAATATAACTTTCATCAAAACCAAGCCTAGACTAGAACTGACACAATCGAGCAAATTTTATCCTCGGTTCAGAAATAACAACAACATCCGCAAGTTGGTTCTGAAGCAATTCCCGGATATGTCTCCGGGCGTTCCTATTGCCAGCCCCTCGCACATTCCAATAGTTAATATTGAACTTAATCATTATGAGAATAAGAAATAGGAAGAGAGAAATAGGAGCCAAACTAAACTCACGTTGGTTTTGCATGTTGGCAAGCTCATCCAGAGCTATTTCATCTTCCACCATAGCAGTGGGCAGAACAACATCAACAATAGGCTGTTAAAGAACATCATCATTAAGGATTGGGGGGCGTCCATGGTAACCAGATTCGGCGGCCGGGATGGGTGACAATTCAAAGCTCAGGCACTAGAATCCCTCGACATTATGGTCGTGGGATGCCCTAAAGTAACAATTGGAGTAGGTCCATTAGGCAGTACATTATGCCTTATAGTATCATGAAATATCGAGGAGGGGGCATCCTTAGTCGTTTCAGCTTGGATACCGAGAGTCATACTTTTTTGACAACTTTCCTACCGAGCAATATAATGAAAAAGTGAGTTTGGATTCTCTTTACGTTAAGACTTGCTTGCTCCTCCCTGCACAGGCTTATATGAATTTTTCTTATGAACCACTTTTCGCCAGCCTTTGTCAATGTTGTGAACTAATTCAGCTTCCCTGGAGTTCTTTATGAATACATGAATAAAAATTCATTAATAGAACAATCCCTTTAATGTTATTTAATCTTAACCGATTTTATGATGGTCTGGAGAGGGTCATTAATGTATGCAGTGCTCCCTTTATATTTTTAGTACAAAAAGGTTGTTTTTATGCTTCAAACTGATAAGAGGGAATTCGGTAGAGAGGAGGAAGAGACTAAGAGAGCTTTCGAGGTTTTTTAAAGCGTGTCTCCTATTAATAACATTTTAGGGTATTAAATAGCCTTACAAAACGTAACAACTATATTGAAAATAGAAAACAATAACCCACTAAAAATAGGAAACAATAACTTACTACTAGTCTACCACTAACTGCCGACCTTTTGTGGCCTTATTGAATGAAAAGACAATTAACTAATAATTAAGAAATTGTGCCAACGTAGGACACGTAACAATCCTCCCCCCTTAAGAATCCTTATCCGCAAGGATGAAATCTGGGTATGACTTGCGTAATCACTACTCATTTTCCCAAGTAGCAGGGCTGTTCCTAATATTTTATAAGCCTTGAGCAAAGTAAAAAAAAATCCTATTTTTGGGCCCTCATATAGAATAAAAATAAACAAAATATGGACCCTTTTTGTTGTTCTTTAAGAGGTCAGGAGTAGGCCCTATTTTATTTCATTTTATTTTTTATAAGGATAAAAATAGGCCCTGTTTTATCATTTATAAGGATGGGCTTGGGCAGGTGCCCACCCTGTCCTTGCCTAGGGTCAGCCTTGCCAAGTAACATCTTCAATTGAAGCCCCCTTCCATTTAATTATGACTTCAAACTTCAGACGATATTTACCCTTGTGTATGACTCGATGATCAAACACGATTTTATGTTATGGAAGGATTATAGAATCATCCATAATTGGGGGAAGGGCAGTAGTAAGTGGAAGGTCATGCGATCCCAAATGCTTCCGTAAGAGGCTAACATAAAATACATTATGAATTTGAGAATCAAGAAGTAAAGATAATTTGCATGCCACTGATCCTACATGTTGAATAATCTGATAAGGACCAAAATAACATGGAGCAAGCTTCATCGAAGCGTAAAATGCCATAGAATTCTACCGATACAGTTGGAGCTTAAAATAAATATAGTCTCTTACTATAAAAGACACATCTCGTCGTTTTTGATCAACTTGACATGTCATTCTATTACGAGCTAGTGATAGATTATGACGTAACTTGTGAAAAATGGAATGACGATCCCGAAAGTACTCATCAACTGCTTGGACACGACAAGTGCCTGAAACATAATTCAGCAAACTCGATAGTGGAATACCATATACCGCCTCAAAAGGAGTCGTTTTTGTGGAGGAATGGACCGATGTATTATAGTTAGACTCCGCCCAAGGAATCCATTCGAACCACTTTCGTGGCTGGTCAACTGCAAAGCATCTTAAGTATTGCTCCAAGGTGCGGCTCACCGCCTCTGTTTGTTCGTCAGTTTAAGGGTGGTAGCTAGAACTCATATAAGCTTAGTTCCTTGTAATTGAAACAATGTTTGCCAAATGGAACTGATAAATACCTTATCGCGGTCACTAACAATAGAGGTTGGAATTCTATAAAGACGAACCACATTAGCTATGAGTGCCTTGGCAATAGTGATTACAGTAAATAGATGCCTTAAAGGTATAAAATGAGCATACTTTGTTAAGCGATCAACAATTACCATGAAAACAATATATCCATTTGATGGCGGTAATCCTTCGATAAAGTCCATTGACACATCTGTCCATATACGAGTAGGGATTGGCAATGGTTGAAGTAACCCAACTGGTTTCATACAATCAATTTTGTACCATTGATAGATATCACATTGTTGTCAAAACTTCTTTATTGCTTGACGCATGTTAGGCCACAAGAAGCTACCCTTGATATGAGATAATGTCTTATGAAACCCAAGATTTCCTTCGATGGGCGATGAGTGACAGTCTTCAATTATTTGTTGAATTAAGGTTGAAGTAGGACTTAAATACACCTTGTCATCTTTGAACCATACTCCATCTCGCTATACTAATGGATTGCGAAATTGTGTTTGAGAGAGATTCTGATAAAAAGAATCTTGCTTCACCTCTTCCTGTAACATTGGCCACCAATCTGCATGAGGCATTGAAATAGATAGAAATTGAAATTCAACCGCATGAGATAAGGAATCAGCTGTTTGGTTTTCAGAGCCTCTCTTATACTCTATTTTATAATCATATCCATGGATCTTAGAAAGCCATCGAGCTTGTGTTGTAGTAGTAATCCATTGCTTGAGCAAATACTTAAGACTCCTTTGGTCGATACGGATGATAAATGAGTTACTGAGCAAATAAGGTTACCATTTTTGGATAGCTTTAACAATAGCCAACATCTTCTTCTCGTAAGTAGACATCAATAAAGTTGATCCTTTCAGAGCTTCACTGAAATAAGCTACCGGTTTATCCTTTTGGGAAAGGACTACTCCAATTTTGGTCTCACTTGCATCACATTCTATCACAAATTGTTGAGAGAAACTAGGGAGGTATATGACTGGTGGAGATGACAGTGTTTCTTTTAACTAAGGCTAGTTCGGCTGATTCATTCCATTTAAATCCATCATTAGATTAGAGTCTGTCAATGGGGCAACTATGCTTCCAAAATGACAGATAAATTTTCGATAATACCCCGCTAATTCGAGAAACCCACGAACACCCTTTATAACTGTTGGTGTTGGCCATTCTAGTACTGCTTGTATTTTTCTCGGGTCTACATCCACTCCTTGCTCTGAAATAATGTGACCCAAGTATTCAACTTGTAAAATGCTGAACCTGCACTTTGATTCTTTGACAAATAATTGAGTAGTTGCCAATATGGTAAAAACAACTCAAAGATGTAAGAGGTGCTCTTCCCATATCTTAAAATACACAAGAATACCAAGATAAACTTTTGAAGATACGGGCGAAAGAGGTCGTTCATGAGACTTTGAAACGTGGCCAGGGTGTTGGTAAGGCCAAATGGCATTACGACAAACTCATAGTGGCCTTCATGTGTTCAGAAAGTTGTCTTCGGAATATCTTCTTCTCGCACACGAATTTGATAAAGCCCAACCTTTAAATCCAATTTGGAGAAGAATTTAGCTCCATGAAGTTCATCGATAAGTTCATCAATCACTGGAATCGGGTATATGTCTTTGACTGTAATAGTATTCAAGGCTTAATAGTCTACACAAAATTGCCAACCACCCTCGGCCTTTTTTACTGGTAGAACATGCAACGAGAATGGGCTATTACCAGGTCTTATCAACCCAGATAGTAGAAGTTCTTTTACAGTCTTTTCTATTTCAACCTTTTGGTAGTAAGGGTACCGATATGGTCTCACACTTACTAACTCTGTGTTTGGTTGTAAGGGAATGTGATGATCATGCGACTGTGTTTGGTGGTAGATGAGAAGATGGTTCAAACACTTGTTGAAACTCAGCTAGAAGTTTAGCTATATCAGGAGAATTAAGTTTTGGTTGGGGGTTGTCAGTGGAAGGTAAAATCTGAAAGAGGAAACCAATACCTTGTAGGCAATTAAATTCCTTATCAGTCAAAGCTTCAATGTTGGGACCCCAACCGGAACCGGACCCCAACCGAAAAAACGGAAAACGAAATCGAAGAACAAAAATGGCGAAACAAATCAAAAGCAAACACGATCAAACACGTGCGGAAACAAACGAAATCGAATTCAAACGAATGGAAACATATCGAAGGCAAAATGAAAACAAAGTAAACAAATGGTTCAAACGAACTGAACAATAAAAATTCCGACATCCGAGAACTCAAACTTTTAAACAAAACAAACTTGCCGCGTTGGAGAACTCTAAGACATTTTATCTAAGCCGATCAAGACCGGTATATATATATATTTTTCATTCCTTTCATTTTTAAACAATCTTATACAAATCAAAACAATATAATTTCCCCATTTGAAAATTTTATCCTTTATTCATCTAACGAAGTGACTTCAATGTCCAATTGAAATCATTCACTCTCAAACTTAATTTTATTTGCTTCTTCATATTCATCATATCTCAATCTCATCTTTAAAACTCTTGCTCTTATTTCCTTTTGCCATAAAAACAATCACACATGTCTTATACAAAACCAATCCATACACAAATTGCACTTCAATATACCCAATCCATCAAAAATTGGGCAGCATAACGGCTGTATTTTAAAAATCTCAAAAAAACCTGCAAATGGTTTTAAACGCTTTTCTATATACCAAACCAATCCACACAATTCATCAGACCTCCTGTCCGGAATCCCAGTATAAACAACCACATTTCTATACCTATAACACTTCAATAATTCTTATTCACAAATCAAAATCATCGGACCTCCCGTCCGGAATCCATATCACAATCAATCCCATTATCCATGTCCCAATTTATAACTCAATTCCATACATAAATTCATAATTCATATACATCATGAAATAAATGCTTACAAACCATTAATGGCATTCCAAGCCATGCACAAAACCAATACCAAAGTTCCAAATACATAAATCACAAAATAAACAAAATCGAACAAAATTCTTGACTCTCTTTCATCCGATCTCCCGCTCGATACCTGGAGATGTGGATGAAAGGGGGTGAGCTTGACAACTCGTGGGTAACATGTTTTATAAATTGAACAATAAGCAAAAACATTTGCAAAACTGATTTTCTATTTATAAACATTTCACAATATAAAAATTCATCAAAAGC
>JANKOE010000206.1:6111714-6122408 GCA_026284465.1 Erythroxylum citrifolium | reverse complement strand
AACAATAACCTACTACTAGTCTACCACTAATTGTTGGCCTTTAGTGACCTTATTGAATGAAAAGACAATTAACTAACTATTAAGAAGTTGTGCCAACGTGAGACACGTAACCAATGTTTTAAAAACCGAACCGATGATTGCAATGGAGAAGCAACTGATTCAAGGGTCAATGATTCAACTGGAATTCAACCATGATCGAACCGATGACTAATAAATAATTAAATATATAAATTTTTATTTTATATATTATACATATATAAGACAATTTTTAAACTTACTATTTAATTATTTATCTAATTATAAACTTAACTTAAACCTTCAAACTTCAAAATATATAAGTTTTTTTTTAAAGTTCACCAACACAACACAAAATAAGATAGTTGGATAGAGAAAACAGAGACAGTGTTAGAGTCAAAATTTTGTCGAGTCAGAGGAGGGCTTTGGAGTTTAGAGCAGAAATATGAAACAGGTATAGTTGAAAAGTAAGGAGCAGTGTAAAGGTGGAGACTTTGGACAGCTTTCAACCGTCTAGCAAAGATTAAAGAGATCATGGTTTTTAGAGGGTTTTTTTCAGGCGCGCTGCAGAGGTTTTCAGTTAATTCACTGCTAAAAACCAAACTCAACTAATGCCCCATTCGTACAAGACTTCTTGTCAAGTTGAAATTATCAAAATCAAGGCATTTTAAATGAACCGATCGATCCTTTCTTACACCGGTTCAGAGGTTTTTACCAATCCGACCGCAAAATGAACGAGTCAATCATTCACAAAAAATAAGGGTTAAACCGGTCCATTTCATGTTCTGAGTCATCAGTTCTCTGGTCCAACCATTCGGTTCGGTCTGATTTTTAAAACACTGCACGTAACACAAACTTGTGACTTTTTGGTTACGAAGAAGCAACCTTTACCGGTTGCTCCAAAAGTCTCCCTCTTGATAGGGTCTCTTTTAATAGGGTCAAAAACAACATAGGTCAAGTTAATACGGGTTGAGTTTAGATTGTAAGTTTGATTTATTTTTAATTTCACGAAATGACTTAAAATTTAATTGAATTTTGAGTAAATAATATTATTTAAATTTAATTCTTTACATATCGTTTTTATTAAAACTGTTTTTTAAAATTTCAAATTCAACACTAAATTTGATAAACTCGAAGTTATCTTCAAACCTTAAACTTATAATCTCCATTTACATTGGACAGATGTCCAAATCCTTACTGCAACTGATATTGAAATCACCCGCAATTTGTGGACGAAGATAGGACCCATGATTGGAAATAAACTACACTGCGAAGACCTAGTCCAACTCTTGTAAGCCCTCGAGAATATGCGGTCGCCATATGGCATGAACTCTTGCTCCGGGTTGAGGTACTGACAAAACAGGTGACGTCAATTTCAATTCGGAGCTTTCGCTTTCAGTTTCTGTATCCCGAAATAGATGTGTTTCATCAAAATCTGCTAAAGACAAAAGCTCATTTGTTATCAGAAGTGAATTGTGCATGAAGACTTCCGTTGTCACCTACCAGAGTTGCAAATGAACCAAACATGTTATCAGAAAGTTGGGAATTTGGTTCGCAATGTTGTCTAAACCTTAGTTCTGTAATAACAGAGCTTGAAAAGATCTTCCTGTACTTATCTCTCAGACTCCATGTGAAGAAAAAAACAAAAAAAGCTGTAAGATAGTACTAAATTAGGTTATATTTGATTGGAGGTTTAGAAATGGAATAGAACGGAGTGTAATATTATTCCATAGAAAGGTTTATAACAAAATAGAATGGAACAAGATGGAAGGAGATAGTTTTACATTACATCTCATTCCATCATAAACAGTAAAAAAGAGTTACTTCCGATTTGTAAAATTTAAGATGAAATGCAAAATAATAAATACGTACTACCTAATATACCCTCAATAATTTTTTATAATACTAATTATACACTCAACCCTATTAGCATATGTTTTGTTCTATCAAGGGTAGAACAATCATTCATTATTATTATACACACATTACATTCCATTCCATCCATCTTTCAAATAATATTTTACTATATTACATTATAAACCCTGACATTCCTTCCAAATAATAATTTTTTAATTTTACATTTATTTATGTTTCATTCCATTATAAATTATTTCATTTCATCAAAAACTTACGTTCAATCAAATACCTAAATCGACAATCCTCCGCATAATAGCTGAGTAGTTTTGAGTCCCAAAAGGAAGTGTACAATTTATGGAAAAATCTTCACTTTATTAGTAATAATATACATTCAAGTCTTACTTCTCTATTTGGCGATTTGAAAAATAGTAAATTAAGAGTAAAAATATGTTGAATTGCAAATAGTAATGGAATCATATTACTCCATATTCGAAATACATATTATTTAACAACATACATATTATATAATACGCATTTTAAAATAAAAATTATAAATTTTATTTCAAGTGATTATTTAAATTAAATCATTAATTTGTCTATCTATTTATGACTTTTTGACTTAAATCAAAGTTAACGAATTCGATTTGAGTTGAATAAACTTCGGGTTTGATTTGATTTTTTTTTCAATTTTAGGTTAAGTTTAACCTGTTTGATCAGGCCTAGCTTGATCCCAAAACTCAAATATATCATATTTTTTAATTTTAAATTAAAAATATTATTGTCAAATCGGGTTTCAAATCTGAATATGAATCTAAATATAAATTTTTAGGTAATACTTGACCTAGAGAATCCGACCTAACCTAATACCAAGTCTATCTATTCTTTGCATACCGAAAATTTATTGAATGTAAGGTATAGAATTTAGTTCAGAATTGCAACGCCACTCACTTTTGCCTAATCTTCTGGTTAAGTATGATTAGAGCAACATAAAGCACAGCCTGCCATTAGGGTGTGATGCTTCGAACTTTTCATTTTTCGTGTCAACATTCCCTTCCTTTTCCTGAAATTATGGCGTCTGTCCTAAGTTATAAAACATAAGCAGGGATTTTCCAGAAGTTCAGGAGACAAGAAAGTTGTTATCACTCAGAAGATGACAAATAAATTTACTTGGTTAAGGTTGTGCAACTTTGGAAATTACGTTGACTTGGATTTTACCTTGTCTGATTCGAAGATAATTACAGAAGATAAGTTAATATACAAATTTAGAGATTAAACACTCTTTTTTTTTTAATACAAGGGAGATGAAACACAAAAGCTAAACAGCTACACACTACGTCTCTGGGCAGAAACATCAGGTCTGTCCTTATGCAGCAGGGTTAGACAACCTGAGGGGGGCTCCTGATGGTGCGTAAAACTAATCTGATGTAGACTTGTATATTTAGCCAACCAGTTAGTACATTAATTTCCTTCTCGAGAGACATGACGCGACTTCACCACCCACTCTCTAGTCATTAGTAACTTAATATCCTGAGCCAAGGAACAATTTGTCAAACTTCTCTCTATCAAGTCCGATAGAATATTGATGACAATTAGAAAGTCTGAGTTTAACTCCACTCGGCGATATCCTAAGTTCCAGGCCGAAAGAAGACCCAAGTAAACACTCCACTCTGCTTCAAGGGGAGAACAACAACCAATATCGTAGATAAATCCACCTAACCAAGCACCAATAACATCCCTAATAACACCAGTAGCAGTAGCTCATTGCAAAGATCTCTTATAAGAACTATAGTGTTAAGCTTCACCCAATCATCACGTAAAAAAGACTACCCAACATTTCTTTGAGTATGCAAAATAAGCGTAGCCGAGGCACGGTTAGAGATTAAACACTCATCTTTAATTGAAGACAAGTTGTCTCTCTTCTTAAATACAAGTATATCTATATTTATTGACATTAAAATAATATGTAAATAATACGCTCGAAATACTAATTTTTATAATAATATTTAAAGGATATGTCATTTCAATTTTAAATAATTTTTGATGTCTTATTTGATATTTGTGATTACTCCCTTCTCTTAATCTTTTACTAAATATCCAAACTTATCAAAAAATGCACTTTTTCTTAACATTCAGATGATAAATATGATTTTTAATCATCAGGTCAATTCTCTTTATACATAAACTTTGATTTTGTTGTTCTCAAAAATATAATACTAATTGGGTTTGCACAATCTTTCCTTCACTTAGCTGCCTCTGGCAAATTTTATAGCTTCAAGTGGCAAGTTTGCCTGATTCTCTGAGTGAAGACATTAGCAGCAGAACAGCAGGAAATCATAAGTTGGTAATGTTAAATAGCTAAATAGCAAGTGTCTGAAGTTCTGCTGCAGGCAAAATTTCAGCCTCCTACAAAAATCTGGGCAAACTGTTAAACTTCCACTGTAATAATCATAGCCCAATGAAGCAGATTCTTCCTTCTCCATCTAATATGCTGATGATATTAGGAGAGACTAAAAGAAAAAAGCTATGAAGCTAAGGACTTCGATGCATCATGCTTAAAGGTAAGCATATTTACCAAAAATTTCAACTTTCGCATGCTTTGTCTCCTCATAATCAGAGCTTGTATTATCCCCCATTTCATCATTTTCATCCTTGGACGCTGGCAAAACATCTTCAAATTGCTCGGATGCATCGTCCTCATTTGCAAAACTCCAATCAGGAATGATCTTTCCGTCATTTCCAGTAACACTATCATTATTATAAAAACTTTGGGAACTCACGTTCAACACATCTTTTTCAACTTCTGCAGAGATGAGGCAGGAAGATAATCTGAAGTTCCCATTGTTTCTCGGCCCCAGACAACCGGAGGAGAGAGCATTCATACCATTTGTCCCATTAGCTTGCTGAAATAACTTCGCTGTATCACCATTGTTCAGATCCTCAGTCTTAAGACCAACTTCACGCATTTGTATGCTAGCCATTTCTTCTTTATATTGATTGTGGAATGAGGGTAATGTCACATTGCTAGCAGTAGCCGGTATATTACTTCCTACTTCTTGCTGGGTAGTGATGCAATTATTTTCCTTGTTTCCTACCTTGTTTAAGACAACTTTCTCATAAATTAATCTTCCTTCATGTTGAAACTTAGACTGAGCGGGCTTTCTACCTCGAGTTTGCGGCTGAGTCCCAAGTGACTGTAAACCATCAACTGAAGTGATTGATCTCCTTGGTCTCCCTCTTTTTGAAGCTCGTGCAGGTACAGAAATCCCAGTATCAAGAGGTTTAGGCGTTTTCAGTGCTTGTTTCAGAGATGAAACTTCGGTTTCTAGCCTCTTAACATGATCTTTGTGATCAGCTAATTCTGATTGCAATTTACTAACCGCAACCCACAGCTGAACATTCTCCGCTGACTACATCCTTGCACATTAAATATATATCATGATCTACAGATATGACGAGCATAATAACATCACAAATCAAGAGTAAAATTACACATACCTGAGTTTCCCATAGTTGGTGGTGCTTCTGTGAAAGTTTTGCAGACGGTCTGATGGTTCCTCTTTGAGATGGCTGGCCGCTGGATGCTGAGCACCCATGCATCGCTGAAAGTTGTGAAGAGAAGTTGCCATATGCTCCTGGTAGAGTACAAGGCAAAGAAGGCTGAGATTGTTGAACATGAGTCCCCCAAGACATGGGATCCCATGGCACTGCTCACAAGAAAACACTCCAAGTTTATACGCCGTTTGCGGCTCAAAAGTTCATTATATTATTACCGTACAAATATCAAACTAGTGATATAACAAACTTTTCAATATATAACAAAATCATCTCCGTACATACGGATAGAAAACTAGAGCAGGATCGGACAGAAAAATTTTTCTAAACAATTGCGCTGCAATGCAAAGCGGATTAAGATGAAGAAGTCCATCGTACCTGTAAACCCAGGATAGGGGTAACAGACTTGGTAAGAAAAATTGGGAGTCTGTGGATAGCTTTTCAATGAAGTTCCATCTCCTATTGCAGCAGGAATTTGCCAGTGAGCATCCATTGTTGTTAAAGGATGATATATAGCAGGTGCATTCATTCCGGGCAAATAGTAACCGGGGTGGTGCGGTGGCCAGAAATGTGAAGCTGTTTGAGGCGGGGGAGGCTGTGGATGTCCATTGGCATTCAATTGAAAGTAGGGTAATTGATGGCATTGGTTCACAGCAAAGGAATGTGGTGATGGTGGGGTTAAACAATGTCCTGGATACGAGGAATGCTGTTCCCCATTATTTGGAGCTGCGTATGACCATTGAAGATTGGAAGAGTTTTGCTGACGAAGGAGACCCACAATGTCACTCGGAGGACTCTCACCTCTGTTACTCTCTGAAACAGGTCCCACATTCGGATGGTTTCCCTCTTCTTTGTTCTGTTGTTCATCAGCAGAATAACCTCAATATCCATGAAAATTAACTTCATGTAACATAAAGAATGCGATTTCTCAGTTCAACACCAACAAACAAAGGAGGAAAAAAACATCATCGTAGACTTTTATCATATCATCATCTAACAGTTCTTTGAAGAATAAGAACAACAAAAATAAGTCGGCTATCAGTTATTGAAACCCCCAAAAAAAGACAACATTTGATTCCCCAAGCGCCTTCTGAACTCACCCAACTGAACCACCATGACAAAGGGCTAGAACTCATGGGGGTTTAACATTTACACTAACTTTACAAAACCAGAGAAAGAAACAGAGGGTCTCTCGCACCTGAAGGTCATCATGCTCAGGTGTTCCTGGAGAAACTTTCTGTTCCTTCATCTTCCTTTCCATGACAGAAAAAGGTAGCAGCTCTTCTTTGCAGGTAATATTTAGCAGTAAAAGAGAGTCAAGGCCATTAAATTAAAGACAGAATGTGAATGGACTTTCTTACAATATTTTCATCTTCTGGTTCCTTGTTTTTGTTGTTGCAATCGAAGACCTGTCCTGCGGTCCAGCTAAGGAGTTTCGTGTCACATTGTCTTAGGATCATAATTTTAAGTGTTAAATGCATTATGCTTACCTCTTTAATTATCATAAAACCTTTACTAAAAGTTAATGAATCTTTAAAACTACCAAACTAAATTTAGTTCGTGTCAAACAACACCGGAAATGAATTTTCAATTAACTTTAGATATATCGTCTCGAAATAACAAACAAAATGCTATCAAATTCCAGTCTTTGTCACGGGACTAACAAATGAGAGTAAATTGCGGAAAGACTTGTATCTTTCCCTTTTAGAAAAAAAGCAAGTTGGAACAATTAAAAAGTAAATCCAAAAATCGTGACTTACTGAGAAGACTTGGAAGAACAACGGCATATTTGGGGAATAGGGAGTATTTGGGAGACCACCCAAAATCAAAGTCAGCTCAAACTTCCAACATCGAATTTCCCTTTTTACAACTTTTACGTATTCCTACTCGCTATATGTTGAACGCATTTTTTTCAATTCCAATGCCTCATGTACCCTGCACGTGCAGCTCCATCTTGTGGAATGTACTATTCCTCCTTTTTTAAGATCAATCATTTTGCCACTCTGTAGCTGTTCTTTTTTCTTTAAAAAAATGTAAAAATTAAAAGCAAGCAAGCGTATATAGCATTACAAACAAAAATATTGCGATTACAACATCATGTCTATTTCAGGAAACATAAAGCATAGGAATGCAACTAAATGCACACAGATAGATGCTAAGAGAAATGTGATATATTTGGCTCTATCTTAGTATTCTTCGCCATCATCATCCTCACCCTCAACATCTTCAGCTCCAACCTCTTCATAGTCCTTCTCGAGAGCAGCAAGGTCTTCGCGGGCTTCGGAAAACTCTCCTTCCTCCATTCCCTCACCAACGTACCAGTGGACGAAAGCCCTCTTCGCATACATGAGATCAAACTTGTGGTCAATGCGAGAGAAGACCTCTGCAACGCTGGTGGAGTTAGAGATCATGCACACGGCCCTCTGCACCTTAGCCAGATCACCACCTGGAACAACAGTTGGTGGCTGGTAGTTGATACCACACTTGAAGCCTGTTGGGCACCAATCAACAAACTGGATTGTGCGCTTGGTCTTGATGGTAGCCACAGCTGCATTCACATCCTTAGGAACCACGTCACCTCTGTACATCAGACAGCAAGCCATGTACTTGCCATGGCGGGGGTCACACTTAGCCATCATGGATGAAGGCTCAAAGGCACTGTTGGTAATCTCTGCAACTGAGAGCTGCTCGTGGTAGGCCTTCTCAGCTGATATAACAGGTGCATAAGAAGAAAGCATGAAATGAATCCTTGGGTATGGGACCAAGTTTGTTTGGAACTCAGTCACATCCACGTTAAGAGCACCATCAAACCTCAGTGAGGCAGTGAGAGAAGAAATCACCTACAATAATCAACACAACCTAACTGAATTAGATCAATCATACAAGAGTGGCAAAATTTCAGTAATCAGCAGAAATGAAAATTTATACCTGAGAAACCAGGCGATTAAGGTTGGTGTAGGTAGGGCGCTCAATGTCAAGGGAGCGCCTACAGATATCATAAATAGCCTCATTGTCGAGAAGCACAGCTACATCAGTGTGCTCCAAGAGAGAATGAGTGGAAAGAACACTGTTGTAGGGCTCAACGACAGAAGTTGAAACCTGTGGAGATGGATAAACTGTAAAGCCAAGCTTAGATTTCTTGCCGTAGTCCACTGAAAGACGTTCCAACAAAAGAGAGCCAAGCCCTGACCCAGTTCCTCCACCAACAGCATTAAACACAAGGAACCCTTGAAGCCCTGTGCAGTTATCAGCAAGCTTTCTGATGCGATCCAAGCAAAGATCAACAATCTCCTTTCCAACTGATAATAAGACGCAAAAAAAAAACACATAAGCAATTGATGGTATACCAATGTAAGAACGTCATAAATCATATTACAAGGTCAGGTATGATTGTTACTGGTATAATGGCCACGGGCAAAGTTGTTAGCCGCATCTTCTTTGCCGCTAATGAGCTGCTCAGGATGGAAAAGTTGGCGATAGGTTCCAGTTCTGACTTCGTCGATGACAGTGGGCTCCAGATCCACGAAGACTGCACGAGGAACATGTTTCCCAGCGCCAGTCTCGCTGAAGAAGGTGTTGAACGCATCATCACCTCCGCCAACTGTCTTGTCACTTGGCATCTGGCCATCAGGCTACTCAAACGCAAAACACAAGCAAACAATTACAAATCGATCGCGCATTCTAGTCCAGAAACCAACAATCCAATTGTATCAATATGTCCCCAATCTAGAAACAAACCGTCGCTTGAAATGTACCAAGCAATTAAAAGAGCAACAACATCGGATGCTAAATTTTCTAACACCGAAATCAATAGCATCCGAACGGTGGATGACTATGAATCTTTTTGCGACCTTCACAGAAAGATCTACCAGCCAAACATAGGTAATGACGCAAAATCCAGATCTAATGCCAAATTCACATGACGCAAAATCCAGATCTAATACCAAACTCATAGATATAACTCGGAGAAACACTAGATCTAGAGAATCTCATGGTAATTTATCAAAAAAGAAAACAAACATGACTTATCAAAGACCACAGATCTGGAAAGAATCGGTCACCTGAATGCCGTGCTCGAGGCAGTAAAGTTCCCAGCACGCATTTCCAACCTGAATACCGGCCTGACCGATGTGGATCGAGATGCACTCTCTCATTTTCGCCGGAGATAAAGAGATTTAATCGGAGAGACTTAGTTATGAAAGAGAGATGACAAAAGGGGGCGTTTATGAAGACGCCTTCCTGTTGCTAGATCGTTGTATGCTTTTCAAACAAACCCCTGCTTGTTAATATAAGGTGAAGGAAAGACCAGTGGCTGGGTTTGTTTTAACCGCGGTTAGTTTTAACCATGGTTAGGATTAGAGTGACAGCCTAGAAACTGAAAAGTTATCTAACCGTTATTTTCTCATTTTTAGGCGGGTTTGTTTTGTATTTTGAATTTCAGATTTAAACGACTGCTTTATGACGCCGTTCAGATATTTTTCTAAATGAACTGGATAATCAAAAAGATCTAGTTCTTCGCTTATGTATCAACATTTCAGGACAACGACGTCGGATTAGTTGTGTTGGAACTTGCGTGGGCTCTGGTAGTCCATCAATAGCTACGTTGCCTTTCTTTCTTTCAATTATTTTTCTCTGACATGGGGCCGCCTTCACAAGATAACTACCAAAAAAATAAGACTTATTTTAATATTTTAATACTAATTTAAATTTAAAAAACATTAAAATACTTAAATTATTAATTTGTAAAAAATTCCAATATAAATTTTGTGCGGCTATTATACTTTTTTTTTGTTTTATTTACAAGATGTCTTAGAAGTGTCCCAACTGTAAGAAGGTGTCTTTAAGCTATCTACACTCAGGCTAATCTCTACTTGCACCGAGTCAGCTCGTAAAAAGTAAAGTGCTTGTCAAACAGTTTTCTCCATTCCCGTAGGAAGAGTATACTTAACATGGAGCATGATCCTCTGTCGAGTTTTATGGTGTCTTATTGTGTCCAGTGAATCTCAGTCATTCATTTAGCGGATCATGCGTGGGCTCCACATAAATATACGTGAAGCCTGCACAAATAAATGGCTGAAATTCACTGGACACAATAAGACACCATAAAAACTGGACAGAAGATCTGGACTGACTTAACATAGTATATACTTTTATTGCGCCTCCACCTAGTATATACTTAACATAGGAAGAGTATGAAGACATTTTTAGTAGATTCAAGAATGTTAATTATTGTTATTTGGACAATTTAGCAAAAGTTGAAAGGAACTACT
>JANKOE010000206.1:6082293-6099346 GCA_026284465.1 Erythroxylum citrifolium | reverse complement strand
GAAAATAAAACAACTTCAATCTCTTTTTCACCGTGAGAGAACGCCGATCTAAAGGTCCCGCTTTTTCACTTCTCTTCGACGTTGCTGAGGAAGAACTCGAGATCGCAACACTATTACGTCTTCCCAGTCGCCGTCAACCGTACCTACTCCATCGCCTTCAACTCCGTCTACTTTCGATGGAACCGGTGTTAGAGACGAGAAGAACAACGCTTCATGCCCTCTGTCTTTGTCAAGATCACCCCCTCCGACTCACCCCCTCCGACGCAGTCAGCTCGTATGCTTCCGGTCCATCAACGGTTCTTTTGTGCCAAAAAGCAGACGCGCCGGTTTTAACATATAAAGGTTATTAAGAACAACCGAACCGGACCACCGTAAGGTTCAAACATTTTCCGGTCGGACCGGATGGTCCGGTCCGATTTTTCAAACCTTGATTATTTTTCTCTGACATGGGGCCGCTTTCACAAGATAACTACCAAAAAAATTAGACTTATTTTAATATTTTAATACTAATTTAAATTTAAAAAACATTAAAATTATTAAATTATTAATTTGTAAAAAATTCCAATATAAATTTTGTGTGGCTATTATACTTTTTTTTTGTTTTATCTACAAGATGTCTTAGGAGTGTCCCAACTGTAAGAAAGTGCCTTTAAGTTATCTACACTCAGACTAATCTCTACTTACACCAAGTCAACTCGTAAAAAGTAAAGTGCGGGTCAAACAGTTTTCTCCATTCCCGTAGGAAGAGTATACTTAACATAGTATATACTTTTATTGCGTCTCCACCTAGTATATACTTAACATAGGAAGAGTATGAAGACATTGTTAGTAGATTCAAGAATGTTAATTATTGTTATTTGGACAATTTAGCAAAAGTTGAAAGGAACTACTCTCTCAGTTTTACTAAGAGAAGACATTATGTTCAACGGTAAAATAAGATTGGAAATTATTATTATTGTATTGAGTATAGAATATAGATATGATTATTCTAAGTAATTTTTCAAATTCTCTATATTAATTATTCCAATCGTATTGACAAGATGGAGTTATAGATACCAAATGCTTAGCCTAATATTGGTTAATATTTTTACCAATGCAAAATGAGAGTATTGCCCTTATTTTTTTATCAATGCATTATAATTATCTGAATTATAGTTTATATAATGTCAATGTTATAAAACTGAATGATGATCATTCAAATTGTTAGTGTCTTATAGGCATGTGGTCTTGGTAAAGGAGTTGAGGTTTTGTTATTGTGAAAAATTTTGTTAGATATCTTCTGTACAAATCGGTAAGACTTTCATCCGTAAGATCCATTGTTGTGCACAAGAGGTGAGTTACAATAATTTTTCTTTTCAAAAATTCCATATAAGTTTGACATGTGCTTTTATTTCTATTTTGTAGGTTCTATGTGACTATTTGTCGCGGGCGTTTGATGCATCTTAGCAAACTTTATTTTTCGAGACAAAGTTTTTGTTTGCTTATATTTTATTAATTTATATTTATGTCACTGAAACTCCTAATTATGTACTTTGGGAACATTCAATGGATTAATCAATATCTATATTTCAAAGATATTCTTTATCATTCTTATTTCGATGCTTTGTGAATTATTGAAATACAATTGTGTAATAATCCTGGTGGATTATCAAGATGCATTGTGGCATGCGCCTCAATTGTTAAATTACCAACACAATATATCAATTTGTAAAAGACAAATATAACAATCCACGATAATATACCAATTTGCAAAACACAACACAATGTATATATTTGTTAAAATTCTAACACAATATACAAATTTGCAAAAGACAACACAATATACCAATTTACAAAATACAATGCAATATATCAATTTGCAAAGCAAAAATAAACCGATCCAATACAATATACAAATTTGCAAAACACAATACAATATACGATTTTGTAAAACATAAACATAGCAATCCAACATAATATACCAATTTACAAAGTTCAAATCCATATCCAGATAATAGCACAATCGTAAGCATATTTAGCTTATATACAATTATAAATAAGTGCATAATTATAAATAAGTATACACTTTTCTTAACAAATTTAGGTTGTCTACGAGGTTGGTCTTTTTTTTTGCACCTTTTTTATTATGACCAAATTCAAAACAATTTTGACTTCTTACGAGTACTCCAACATTGCTCAACTTGTTCGAATGCCATGTTCTTTATTTTTATCCCTTTTTGAACCTTTTTCGGCCTTCCAAACATCTTCTTAATCAGTGGAGGTAATACGGGCTGCAAGTTTTCATTATTCGGCCAAAATTTTAGACCATTAATAGGTTTTATGGCATATTAATAACTCTTAAAAAAATTCACAATTGTAGTATCGACTCCAAACCCATTGATATCCTCCCTCTAGTATGATATACAAGCAAATGCATGCTTACATGGGGTTCCTATTAAACCCCAAACCCTAAACTAGCATGCCCTTACTTGTAAATCAACAATAAACTTGTCTACATAATTAGTTACTTCAATCTTCAAAATTCCATCTATCTTGGTCAAACAATGCTTTGCTTCCCTTTGTGCAATCGTTGTCTTGTTTCTCACCTTTGGTCATATATTAACGGTGGATTCAATCATCGTATATCTTTTTTATGAATTCAAGTCATTAAAGCAACTCGAATATCCTCTAGCATATTGATCAAGCTTTTTAATTAGGCTTCACAAATGAATCTATTAAATGTCTTTGATATATTATTATGAACAATTTCACACTTTGGTCTTATACTAACAAATTCTTTAAAAAAGAGTCTCAATATTCCTTGCATTAAAGTCATCTTAAGCCTTTTTTAAAACAGTTTTCAACTGATCCATTATTTCTTTAAATTTTACTCTCGTTGTGTAACTGACCACTTGCCAAAATAAGCTCTTGTAAGTGTGGCCTTTATGCAATTCAAACCAATTAGTATAGACATATCGGGTACATTTTCTATGCTCAGCTTATAGGAGATGATTCTTTAGTGCATCCACTAAACCTAAAAAATTAAAAGAATTCATAAAAAAGTATAACATAAGTATGCTAATACAAAACATATATACAAATAAGCAATATGAATAAGTATGATAACTCAAAGCATATATACAAAAAAGAACGCACCTTTTGTTGATCGTTTACAAAAGTTCACGAATTCTCACTTATGTTTAGATCTTTTGCAAGAAGACTTAAAAACTAAAGTCAAGATTTATAATTTGCTCTCTCAACTATAACCTAAATATAGGGTACATTTGATTGTTTCCATCACGCTCAACTGCAACTAGCAAAGCACCTCTAAGAAAAGTCTTTAAAAAATCTATCTAGCCCTGCTATTTTTCCACAAACACCAGTGAAATCATACTTTAATGCACTAAATCCCATGTAAAATCTCTTAAACATTTGTTGTCTAAACTTTTTATCAAGTTCACTCTGGATAATGGATCGGCCTTCTTTATCAGCCTATCGCAATTCTTGTCTACGAGACACTAATTTCACATAATGCCTTTAATAACTTCCCATTTGTCCTATAACATTGAGATTTAGTCACATGCTATGTATACTTCCTTTGAAGATCATCAATCATCTCACTAATTGGCCAATTGGGGTTCCTCCTAAACTTGTGTAAGAATTCTTTTACAATCCACTTATTACTAGATTGCTTATTTCTTTGCAGTTTTTTGCAAGTATATTTGTTTTGTAATATTTTAACTATAAAGGTTTTTTTGTTTCCAAACCAACTAGCATAAACACTAAACAATATGGATCACAAACAACCTCCATCCTCACACTAGATCTCATCATTTAAATATCATATCTATTTGTAATTGCATAGTTTCTATTTGCTTCCCTAAACTGAACCTCGTCTTTAAACTTCATGCCAACTTTAAATTAAAAATCTTTCATGTCTACTTTTAAATTAAAAATAATATATTTCTTCCTTATGTTAAAGGTACTGCACCCACCATCATAACTACATATTGGTGATTAAACTTCAACATCACTATCTTTATATTTACTACACCAACCTGTGAACTCCCTACTTTGTGAATTCTTTGAATAATTTTGCTCTTCATTACTACATTTTCTACTGCTTCCAACCACATCTATAATATCATCACATTTAAACCCACTACCTACCTTCTTCTCATATTTCTTCTCATTAATTCCAACTGTAACATATTCTTTATCATCAATTGTGTTAACTACATGTTGGTGATTAAACTTCAACATCATTATCTTCATATTTACTACACCAACCATATGAACTCCCTACTTCTCTTTGTGAATTCTTTGAATAATTTTGCTCTTTATTACTACATTTTCTACTGCTTCCAACCACATCTATAACATCATCACATTCAAACCCACTACCTACCTTCCCATATTTCTTCTCATTAGCTCTAACTGTAACATATTCTTTATCATCAATTGCAAAAATTTCATCATCACCTATATCATTTCTAGGTACACTCATCTCCATAACAACAAAATCTTCATTGTCGTGTTCCACCTGAACTTGGAATTAGGGATGGTGATGCCATCCCTACTTGGAATAACTCCTCTTCACTATCGATATCAGAATCAGTTGCTTCACCATTAGTTGTAGGATTATTATAACCATGTTTATAATAGATTTCAACTTTATAGTTGTTCAATTCTTCTATACATTGAAGCGTTGACAACATGTCCTCATCACAGTGTAGGCTTAACTGTTTCAAGCATTTCATTGAATCTTCTAAAAATTTGTAAAATATAAATAGAACTTTATGTTCTTTAACTTTAGATACACCTTTAAGTACTAACATACTCAGTTCATCAACACCAATATCTTTTTTCCTTTTGATCTTGCCTCCAATATATTTGTTGCCATCATTTCTTTCTAATACCCCGCCATAATAAAATTCAAAATTGACCAACATCTGCATTACAAAGAATTTTAGCGTTAGGTTTGAACAAAAGATTTCAATATTAGTTCCCAACAAAACATATTAAACAGTAAACATAAGAAACAAGTTAGGCTACATTTTCCATTGATCATGAACTAAATATGACAATTGTATTTGTTCTCATTATAACCAACATTAGGTATAAGGATAGACTTTAATGATTGAGGTACCATTAAAATCAATACCACTAGGATTACACATGAAACTTTGACTCCTTTATAGTTGAAAAACAAGTTTATAGATCTAATAGACTTTTTGGATTGTCATAATAGTAAAAAGGATACGGTAATTTGACCTTTAGAGGGGGGATGCATACAACATATGGATTACTTTTGATTGAACACACTTTCGTAGAGTTATAAACCTGTAAACAAAAATTAACAAATTTTAGCCAGATCCCCGTTTCCCACAAAAAAAGAAGAAGAAGAGTTGTTATCAAATTGGTTCGAAGTTTGAGCTTACAATGAGGCTTTAATCTAAAGAAGCAATTATGATATTTTAAAACCTTGTAGCTTAAAACAACAAGAATATGGTTTAAATTTGTCTTGCTTTGTTTTATTATTTAAATTGACTCTTATTTTGTGATGGATCGGGACATCTTCTCTTTCTACAATGGAGAAAAAAGGCTGGCCTTTTGCAAGAATTTTCAGTTTCTATCTACAGTTTTCTTGATTCCTTTGTGATAGTAAAATCTCCGAGACCTCTTCCCTTTTTACCTTCAATACATCTTTTGGTTGTTTCTTTCAGTATGAACCAATAGTCGCATTGAAGTTAAGGTCTTTTCATTATGTTTACTCAGGTTATCATGATGTTCTCACTCGTATGATAATCCATTAGTTGGGTGAAAAGAAGCCACAATAGTCTAAACCATATTTACATGGGTCAAAATTATTGAATATCTAAATGGTACTGCTTTAGTTTCAGTTATTGTTATAAGATGCCAAAACCATAAATCAATTAGACATCAAAATCCATTTCAGTATCACTGAAGTAAATACTTTTTTTGGGTAAGTAGGTGAAGCAAAAATAGAAAACTAAATGTAACAACTTCACAATTGGGATATTAGAATCGAAAGCGGGGCACCACAACATAGGGAAAGGAGCAAGAACATAAAATGTACTAGGGGAGAAATAAACATACTGGAGCAACAATGGAAAGGGAAGTAGCAAAAGAACTAGGGTTGAAGTAATCGACGGTGAACATGACAATTGATGACGAATAGGAAGGGAAGTAGCAATTGGAGCTTTAGATAAATTCATAACCAAATTCGTTTAAGTTATTTGGCAAAATTAGATTTGTATTTTAAGAATTAATAAATAAATATAATCAGTTAGAAAATATTGCAAATGTGGTAGTCACGTGGGGCCTACAATAAGCTAACGTGGGCATACCATGTCAATGTTGTTAATAATAAGATTAACATCGGGTTATTTTCGTTACGAATTGCAAATTTGAGTATTTTAGTGTTATTTTAAAACTTCGGTTTAGTATTACAAAATTGAGATATGTTTGAGATTGTTTTATAATTTACCCAATTATTTTTATATGAATTTAATTGATATAAAAAAAGAAAACACAATAACAACATCCTAATAGAAATCCCATAAAAATACAGGTTTAGAGAGATTTATAAATATGCAGCCTTGCCCTACCTAGTAACTAAGTTGTTTTTGATTGGCCTATAAGAAAAAGAAAAGAAAGAAAAAATAAGTCTAGGTTTACATTACATTAAGTGATAATAATATAACATATTATATTCAATTATATTATAAACTATTCCGTTCTGTTACATTATATTTCATTAATTAACACCGGACCAAACAGGTATTAAAAGTTTACGGTCCTTAATCAACATCTCCACGACCCTTCTCATGGAAGGCCTATTACTAGGCAATATCGAAGTACATAAAATTGCTACATTCAAAACCTTCTCCACTTGATCATAATCACAAGTTGTTTTATCCATTCTTGCATCCGTAAGCTCGTGTAAACCTTCAGAACACTTAATTCCGTCCATGGACGTTAAAGTGGCTTCTGTAACCCACTTCACTATATCCTTATTTTCCCCGAAAGACGGGTCGTATGGCCTCTTCCCGGTTATTAGTTCCATCAACACCACGCCATAGCTGTACACGTCACTCTTCTCTGTCACTTTTGACGTATAACCATACTCTGCAACGAAAAAGGTCAGAACTTGTGTAATATATGTAAGATTTGTGTTGATTAAAGCATAGCATCAATTACCAGGAGCGATATAGCCGTAGGAACCAGCCACATGAGACGTGGTACAAGCGTCAGAGTCACCGACCTTATTTTGCAGAACCTTGGCCAACCCAAAATCGGCCAGGCGTGGTCTCATTTCACTGTCCAGCAATATGTTGTTGCTCTTCACGTCACGGTGGACTATAGCCGGCACGCAGTCGTGGTGCA
This sequence comes from Erythroxylum citrifolium, assembly GCA_026284465.1. Lineage (NCBI taxonomy): Eukaryota > Viridiplantae > Streptophyta > Magnoliopsida > Malpighiales > Erythroxylaceae > Erythroxylum > Erythroxylum citrifolium. The sequence continues at coordinate 6,091,957 of JANKOE010000206.1, read as the reverse complement.
GATAAGCTAAGCCCTGCGCCGCCTCTACTGCCACCATGAACCGCCGTGGCCAGTCCAACAAGCTTCCGCCTTTCTCTCCATGCAACACGTCACCTAAGCTACCGTTCTCCATATATTCATAGCCCAACACTCTAAATTCTTCCCCACTGCAACACATCAACAGCTTCACTATGTTGGCATGCCGGATCAGAGCCAACGTCTGAACCTCCGATCTGAATGCGGATTCCGTTTCGGGGCTCCGCGTTCCAGGGCCGAACAGTCTCTTCACCGCAACGATTTGACCCGTTTTTAGGTACACTTTGTAGACCTGCCCCGAACCGCCCGCTCCAATCAGATTCTCTTCTGACAACCCCGAAAATATCTCCTCTTCGTCGAACCCGTCTCGTTGAAATACGGTTACGTTGTATTTGCGTCTCGGGTTCATGGATCTCGTTTTGTAGACCCGGAATGACGCCACGACGAGAAAGAAGAAACAAACGGCTATTAGTGCAACGCCTATGATAAACACAGGTCCGGGTTTCGGTTTTGGGCATGGAGGGAGACCATGAAGATCCGGACTACATAAATTCGGGTTACCCATCAAACTTGACAAGTACAAGTCGTTACTGAACCCAAAAGGTACTCGTCCATAGAGTCGATTATACGATACGTTGAACACATTAAGCTGCAACTTGGTCAACGCGGCCGGAATTTCTCCAGTTAACGAGTTAAAAGCGAGATTCAGATACGTCAACACGGGTAGTTCAGCGAGTTCCGGCGGAATCTTGCCGGAAAATTGGTTTCGAGAAAAATTCAAATCCATTGCATCAATTAACGAACCAACTGACCTGGGAATCTCGCCGGAGAAGAAATTCTCCTGCAATTCAACCTTCTGTAACTTATTCAATTGTGATATGCAAGACGGTAGTTCACCGGAGAGTTTATTGTTGCTCACATCGACGTTAATAAGCTCCTGTAACGTGCAAATTTCGGTCGGCAGCTTGCCGGAGAAGTTGTTGCCTGATATTTCAAGTTGAGTGAGTTTTCGAGCTCCGGCGATGCTAGGAAGTATCGGACCTTGAAGTTTGTTATTCGATAATTCAAGAAGCTTAAGTTTAGAGAGACCCCAGAAGTTGGTCGCCACCGGGCCGGATAGCTCGTTGTTACCAAGTCTAACATATGATAAGCTACTGCATTCACCGTAAGTCTCCAGCAATCTCCCAGAGAAATGGTTGTTGAAAGCAATGAGTTGTTGGAGCTCATTTCGGTGACAGAGGAAAGGAGGTAAAGGGCCGGTGAAGCTGTTACTAGAAACATCTATCTCGACCAAACCAGAGTATCGACCCAGATTCGCTGGTAATTTTCCTTTGAAGCTGTTGTTGAAGAGCTTTAGTTGAACTAGATTTGGATTCAATGCTAAGACTGCTGGAATTTCCCCTGTGAATTTGTTGTCGTTGAGATTCAACGATACCAGTTTCATTGCAGCGATTTTCTCAGGTAACATCCCGGTGAGGTTGTTCTGGGAAGCATCAAATCTGAGTAGAGTACTCAAATTTGATAGACTTTCAGGCAATCCACCGTATAATTGATTGTTAAATAGCTCAATTTGTTCTATACTTCTTAGCTGTGAAATCGTATCAGGAATCTTACCAGTGACAGAATTGGTGGATATGTCGAAAATTCGTAAAGACACAAGCTTTCCTATTGATTCCGGTATTTCACCAATAAGATTTGTATTTGGGAGGAACAGGATCTCGAGGTTTGATAAATTACCGATGCTTTCCGGCAACGGACTTGGCTTGAACGGATTATAACCTAGTTGCAGTACAGATAATTGACTGAGATTGGATAAGAACGACGGAATAGAACCGTTCAGCAAGTTTGCTCCTAGATGCAGCTTTTTCAGTAACGGAAACTGACCAAAGCTTGCCGGGATTTCACCGGAGAAGTTGTTAAAGGAGAGATCCAGGACTTTTAGTTCAGCAAAATTGTGTTGCAAGTCAGGCAACTCGCCAACGAACAGATTCCTGGAGAGGTTCAACACTTGAAGGTGTGAGCATGGAGAGAGGTGACGAGAAGTGAGAGTGCCGTTGAGGTAATTATCGGACAGAGATAAGTTCAGGAGTGTCCGAATCAGACAGAGACCAGTTGGGAACTCTCCGGAGATACTGAAACCAGACAAGTCAATTGCAACGACGGACAGAGTTTGAAGATCACAGGTAATGCCACTCCAATTACAGGGGCTATGATCACTGCTTGAGCCCCAGCCACTGAAGTTCCAATTCATGGAATTCTTGACCCTAATCAGGATTTCAGAGTCTGTTGTGAGGGAAAAAGCCACAGAACAACACCATAGATAGGTACCACACAGTAGCAGAAGATCAAAAGGATTTAGCTTTTGAGTGGCGAAGTGCATGAACATGGTCAAAGGGCTTTAGGCTAAGTAATAGAGACAGAGAAGGAATGGTAAGGGTTTAAGGACTTGAAGCATCATGCATGACGAGATAGCGACAGGTACGCGTGCAAAAGGGTTTCAGACAGAACAGAAGGCAATTTCAAAGTAAGACTTGTGTGCTTCGGAGAAGATGTTAGAGGAGACGCAGGTGTTTATATTGTCAAGAACTTTCAATTAAGAAATCGTGATTAGCATAGCTTATAGAAAATGGAGATTAGATAATCATAAATCACGATTAGGAGGCTGTGTGATTAGCTTGGCCTTTTCTCGAGAAAGCGACGGTATTCGGTAAACTAGGAATTGATGTGTAGTTCAAAAGTAGTTTAATAGGCGATAGATTTGGAGGGAAAAAGAATAATACATTCGTTAAAAAGTATGCTTCACGGAAAAATCGTAAGATGCTTAAAAGTTAAAATCCACAATTAAAATATTGATTCGGTTTTATTGGTTTAATTTTGAATTATTAAACTTTTTGATTTAATTTATAATTTTATTTACTTTAATAATTATTATTATTAAAATCGATGAGTGTATTAATTAATTAATCATTTTTTATAAATTAATATATTCTTATAAATTAAAATAAATTAATTAATTTCATTTAATAAACTCTTTTTTTAATAAAACTTCAAATTAAAAACAATATCTTTCAATCATATTTCATATCTTTAATTTTATTCGATGTTTAGCCAACTTTATGATGATCTCGTACCGGTTAAAACTTTTAAACCTTAAATTTCTTGTCTTATCAGTTTAAATTCTAGCCTAGTTTTTAAAACAATGGGCAATATCTAGAAGACGAAAATTAGCCATAAATTAATAAAATAGGGCTTATTATCAATGTTTTAAAAATTAAATTGAAAATTTTGAATCGATAAACTTTTTTGTTTGGTTTTTAATTTTTTGTTTTATTTAGTTTAATAATTTTTGTTGTTAAAAATCGATCAATTTAAATTAATAAGTTTTTATAAATCAAAATAAACTGATTTTTTTATTTAATAATTTTCTTTTTTATTAGTAAGAATAATCTTTTCCAATTATTTTCCAAATTCTTTAATTTTTTAATCTTTAACCGATTTATGAAGCTCTAATACCTGTTGAGCATTTTAAATCTTAAACCTTCTATCCTACTGGTTTAACTTCTAGTCAGGTTTTAAAAATATGGATTACTATTGTATATATTTAAAAATTTATCTAAATTATATCTAAAACATAATAATTGCAATGCCAGCAGTAATTATTTTTAATTCAATATTTTAATTATTAAACACTTTGATTATATTCGTAAATTTTAATAATCATTGTATATTTATATAAATGGATAAAAGACATAAAGTTTTTCTATATCAAACATAAACTAATCAAATGTCACTATTATGTTAACTCATCTCAGTTGTTAAACTCAATCTACATAATTTAAGATGATTATAAAAATTATTTATTTGAGTTATATTTAGGTAGCTCAATTCAAATTTAAAAGTTGTATTAAATCGTTATATATATATATATAGCATTTGATTTGTTCATATCTAATATTTATATTATATACGTTTCATAGTTATTTTTTACCCGAAGTATAAAAGAATTGAATTTTCTATAAAATTGAAAATTAAATGAAGGTTTTTCAAAAATTTTAAATATTAAAATTTTTAATGTTTTCTTAAACTATAAGTGAGATTTATGTCTTATATTTTAAAATTAATTTTTTCAACTAATATTTTATGCGACATTATGATGAGCCTGTCTTAATCTTACAGACGATATTGTGGAATAAGGGTACTGATAAGGTTGGAATAAGTCCTTTTAAGAACAAATTCCTCTCCATATGTAAACCGAATTTGGGATGAAAATCTGCTCATATGTAAGTTTGAAAGGTTCCATCTCAACCTTAAGGCGCAAGTGAGTTGGAAAGGGGCTCTCCTGCTTAAGTGAGGTTGTGGGTTCGAACCCCCCTCATATATGTAACCGTTTAAAACTTGAGGTTAGAGTTTTGTCTCTCGCAAGGGATTTACCCAGCTCGAGCGGAGATTAGTTTGAGTGTGAATGGTTTAAAGGTGTCTTCGCATCAGACCCGCTGAAGACACGAGACAACTAAAAAAGGTTCCGTCCCCGCATGGAAATGACATTTGCGTTAAAAGGAGTCAAAAGCATTGTAGGGAATAAGTGCCAAACTGTACCATATGTTCAACCGAAGGATCCAAAGCCAACTAAAGCGGAAAGCATAATCCAACTTAGAGGAGAGAAAAGGGGTGACATTTTCCGAGCAATTTCTTGTATATTTCTACAAGTTATACGTATAATTTGGACGCGTCTTCAAGTAAAGTTTGCAATAAATCCTACACTATCAAGTCGTATTCAGGTTTGATTTATTTAAATTATTTTTAACATTTGCCCTTAAAAGAATATTTCTTTTTGGCTCGATTGTCAGTGCCATTAAATGTAAGGTTGAAACGGATCTCCCGCTTTGAGCCGAAAAACGAAAACTTCCAAGTCTGAAAGGGGAAAAAGTTTGCAGTAGAAAGCGGATGTATATTGTTTGTCGCTGCTTCCAGACGAAGCGATGCTATGCGTCACCGTGAAGAATCAGTTGTCCAATTCATCAACCACCGATTTTCAGTACCCAAGAAATTGCTTGGAGACTAGAGCCTGAGGCTCTAAGGTCCCAAGTTACATCTCTTTATCTGCATACAAAAATTGTTGGAGCAGTTCACCTGCTATTCACTAAAATAGTACAGATAATCTGAAACCAAAATTGTTACCTTTACCTGGTAAGCTTCCATAGAGTTTCTGAATTCAGAAAATGCACACTAGGTTTATCATTTGCCTTACCAAAGGAGGGAACCAAATTAATTGATACTTTATCTTATTGGGTTTATATCAGCAAAGCTTTTGTCAGTAGAGATTTTCTGAGAAAAACTTTTATAAAAAGTTAGTTTTAAGAAATTTTTTGGAAGAGCTTTATGTAAACATTCGGGTAACAGAGAAACAGAAAAGAAATGAAGGAATGAGTGTCTGAATCATTCATTATTCTCAAATAAAGAATGGTGATTGAAAATATTCGTAAAGTACGATTTCTTCCATTGACAGCACAAATATTTATACAAAGATAATAAGAATCTACTCCTATAATTGCTCCTAACTGATAGCTATTTACATAAAACAAATCATCTAAATAAGGTAAAGATAAACACAAATATCAACGTAATATTTTCCTCAATAATATATCAGAAAATGGTCATGCCATGCGGACTATTAATATTGGAAACCAAAACGATATTAGATCCATATGATAAATCTATTGTTAGTCCAACCCTATTATAAAGATATTTATTCGTGTAATTCTACTGAATTTGAGCTGTAAAAGTGTTAAAAATAACAAACATCGGGCAAATGCAAGGCAGAAACTAATGATTGGAAGTTGTTTCTGAAGCACACACTTGTGTTAAGATTACACATGCCTGTGCCAATGGTAGACATGATCGTCTAGATAAACTTGTAAGCTTTTGTAACTGTGTCTGACTTGAATGAAGACGTTTGAGGACAAAAACACTCGTGTGGATCTAAACATGCCCATGTCTGTTGATCAAGTAAGTCAATGGGACTGTGTATCTCCCTGACGTCAAGTTTGAGACTTAAAAGTTAGATATGATCACCAGTCACCACACATAGCTGTGTGGGCAACTTTGAGTGGTATAAAATCTTATCTTTTTGACATTAAAAGATAAAGTTTGAAAGACTGAAGTTGTATGAGATAACAATATTCGACAAAATAAGAGTTTTGAGAGTTCAAATAGCAGTATTCAACTACAATTTTATTGAACTTTGATTTTTAAGATTAGTTGGGAGTGTGTGTATATATATAGATATCAATTTATACTCAATCTTGAAAGTTTTTTAGAGAGCTAGATGCGAAATTAGCTGTAGTGTTTTATGAGGTATTATTAGGTTAAAACCTTAAACGTTTGTATCAGTTTGTCTCGTGATTTTTCTATGTTAAAATTTTTATTCAATTTGTCTTTCAATCATCTATATCGTTTGTGTGGTTTGTTATTGGTTTAAGTGATTTCGTTAATCTGATGGGTGTTATTGCTTAGAGTCCAACAATAGGTATCAAAGCCTTAGATATAAAATGTAACAATAACTTTATAGAGAAGTTGGCATCAATCAACTATTCAATATGGAGACCTATGATGGAAGCTCTCCTATATTGCAAAGATTTGTATGATATAATCGATATGAAAAAAAGTGTAAAAGACGATATCTTATCTAAGGTGGAGAAGATGACAAATAAAGAGAGGGAAAAGATTAAGTGAAAAATCTTGGAAACTATTAGACAGTAAATTGATATCAATATATTTCAACCATGTATCCCAAGAGACGAATCCTATCGAGATGTAAAAATTTGTGTCAAAGTATCACAACGATTTTCAGGATATCACCAATAAGTTGATTATTATGAAGATCATCCTTGATGATGAACTATAATCGTTGTTCCTATTGAGTTTCCTACTAGATAGTTGGGAAACTTCGGTTGTGACTATTAGCAACTCCACTCTGAATAATGTTCTTTTCTTGGATTTGATTAAAGAAAGTATATTTAACGAAGAGATTAGGAGAAAGGAGATCAGTGTTGACAACGTATAGGCTCTTGTGGTAGAGAACAGAACAAGAGGCAAGAGTGGAGGTTTCAAAGGGTAAGGCAAGTCTAGAATAAGTCCAAGTCTAAAGATGGTAAGAAGACTAGGACGAGTCACTACTGTAACAAAACCTGATTATATAAAAAAAGTTCTGCTACAAATGGAAGAGAGACTAGAAGAAACAAGTCAACTAAAAAGAAAGAGACGACAATAACACTACAACAATAACCTCAAGCACAAATGATAAGGTATCATTGACTTATGTGACAAATGAATGTCTCCACATTAGTCACTCAGATTCTGAGTGACATGTTGATATAAGGGCTTCCTATCACCATATTCCAATGAGAAAATACTTCACTAGTAATAGGAGTGGTGGTTTTTGAAGTGCGAAGATCGAAAATCAGAGCTTCGCTAACATCGTCGGCAAAGGTGACATTTGAGTTCAGACCAATATTAGGTGCATGTTGATCTTGAAAGGAGTACGACACATTCCAAACTTGCATCTTATTAGAATTTTTAATATAGGTAGAATGTAAAGCCTATTAATAAGAATTAGACTTGGATACAATCATTGTCAAAATAACTAGAACTAGCCATTTAGTTAGTTGATCCTTACCATTTATTAACCCTTTAACATTTTCATTTTTAATCAATGTGATACTATTAACACTCTCCCTTAAATGCAACTAGGATTAGACATCCAGTTGTTACTTAAAATAGATGCAGTGGTAATCGGACAAGATCGTTAGGACTGGACATCTAGACGGACAACTAAAAAATTAAGAATCCAGACCAAACCTGCTCTGATACCATACTAGAATTTTTAATCGGGTAACGCCCATTAATAAGAACTAGACTTGGGTCCAACCATTGTCAAAATGACTAAAACTAGTCATTTGGTTAGTTAGCTCTTACCATTTATTAACCCTTTAATATTTTCATTTTTAATCAATGCAGGATACTCTTATAAAAAATTATTAAGAATACCCACAAGTGAGTGTCTCATATCGAAGAAAGAGAGGAAAGAAGACTAAGGGCTACTCCACTTATTGCCAATTGGTTTTAGGATAGAAACTCACTTGGGCTTGTGTGTAGTTTAACTTTTCTTCTCGAGTGAGCCCATAGGCCCATTGCAAATTTAACACAACTTAATTTATTATATGCGAATGTGATTAACAAAGAAAGATATAGGCACATGTTTAGGGATGGCAAGGAAGTTATTTAAAGAAAAATTAACAATTGCTCATGGTAGATTATGATGCTCCCAATATAAGAGATACTTAAAGGCGTGTAATGGAGAACTATATGATGTTAAAGAGAATACTTATCCAGATTTGTGACACTAGAGATTGGGACACATTTGTGAGAAAGAGAAAAAATTGCTAGTTAACAAATCATTTATCTTTGCGAGTTTCTCTTAACCCCTGTGATCGTTGTGTAACCAAAAAGCAACATTGAATTTCATTTCATAAAAGTTCTACTAAAAAGAAGGCTAAGTTAGAGTTGATGCACTCTAACGTGTGTTATCCCTTCAAGATGGAGTATTTGGGTGGTGACAAGTACTTGTTACTTTTATCAATGATGTTATTCATAATAATTGAGTCTTTATATTAAAAACTAAAAGTCAAGTGTTCTTTATAAAATTTTATGTCAGAGTGGAAAGAGACATAGAAAAAGTTGAAGCGTTTCTAAACTAGTAATAAATGCGAGTACACCTCTAACAAGTTTAAGGAATATTATGCGAGACATGACATATGACATGAGAAGACAAAACTTGGTACTTTACAACAAAATGATGTTACCTAGAGAATTAATAGAATCATTATAGAGAAAGTTCATTGTATGCTTCGAATGTCCAATCTACTGAAGCCCTTTTGGGGTGAGGTAGTCTAAACCATAGTAAATGTGATCAACAAAACTCCTTTAGTCCCTTTAGGACTTAATGTTCCCAAGAGAGCATAGAAAGGGAATGATTTGATTTGTACACATTTAAGGGTGTTTGCCTGCAAAACTTTCAAGTATGGACCAAAGGAGCAAAGATCGAAGCCAAATTCAGAAACTACTACTTTTATATTTGTTAGATATGGTGATGAAAAGTTTGACTATAGGCTCTATGACCTCGCAAAGCAGAAGGTTGTTAGAAGTAAGGATGCAATCTTCTACAAGCATAAGATGGAGCATATCACATCAAAGAACACAAGTCTACTTCCAACAGTTTATCTTTCAATAATGTAGACATTACCCTTATTCCTACTTTTGTTGATCAACCTACTTGTAAAAAAGGGAAAAGATATTAGTTGACACATGATGGTAATGATCAGGTGCAGTCTGATGGAGATGAGTTGTATAAGCCACATCCTTAGATGGTATAGATAAGGTCCATAGGCATAATGAGCAAGGGGGACAACTTGCTCAAGTGTTGGAAGATGACCTACTTTGTAACGCTCCAAAGTAAGGGTTAGAAGACATGAGTACAAATTACGAAATTGGCATGCAGTCATGACATTTTCCGAGTACATTGGTCTAATGAACTTCGGAGTGATTCGGACAATATTAAGATATTGTTTTGATATTTATAGTATTTTTTGGA
>JANKOE010000206.1:6070196-6080360 GCA_026284465.1 Erythroxylum citrifolium | reverse complement strand
GAGGAGGAAGGGTACAGACGCAGCCCTAAATAACAACCAAAACGACGTCGTTTACCTTAAGTGAGGGGCGCCTATCCTACGTGTTCACCGACTCTTTTACTGACCGAAATAGGCGTCGGTACATATTGCTGTCAAATTCAGCGACCGAATAGTTTTCGGTCGTAAAATGTTTTACGAAAACCCAATTTCACCGACCGTTACGTTTTTTTGGTCGGTATTTCCAACGGTTTATATACCGTCGGTATATTTTGGTCGCTATTCCTCATTTTCCTTGTAGTGTGTATTCTTAATACTGTTTTATTATTCATATATCAATTATTAAGACACTACTAAATTATCTTATAATATTTTCTATTTGATAAATAATTTTTCTATAGTTATATTTGCCAAATGAATAGAGCTAAATGGTAACATATAAGCTATAACAAGCAATTGCATATATTAAGATCAAATTATCAAACCCAGGACAAAAATATTCTTAGTATTTCAAATTTAAAGTTTTAGTCTTCCGATTATTAAATTTTTGTTAATCACTTTTTGTTGGAATATAAAGAAAAGACCGGTAAAGTTACTACTTTGTAACCATAAAGTTACAGGTTCAAATCACAAAACAATCTGTTTGTAATTATACAGCGGTAAATTGACTTTTCTATGTTAGAATATTTTTAACAAAAATCCTACGTAGACATAAAAATAAAATAGGAATTTTGTGAAAATTAATAATTATTTACAATACACCTTAATAAAAAAAAGTGGCTTTCAAATCTTCGTTGTTAATTTGTGCCCTCATACCATTGACTGGTGGAGTACTTCGCATTTCTAGACCTAAAACAAACAATCCAAGCATTATAAAATGGTTAAAACGTGATGCCAAACGAATATCTCAAACTATCGTCGGTCCCAAGGATCAAGTAGAGCATGAAACATTGTACACATAATACATCTTTCATTAGAACATGTAAAAGTATCAGCAGACAAGGTCCAGTCTAAGTAGATCAGCATGAAACACGTACTGTTTGTACCCAGATACAGGCAGCATGTTTGTATTCATTATTACTATATGCGCTGTAAGGAATCACGACAAACATATACTGTTCGACTGGTTCGATAAAAGAGAAGTGGTTACAAGTTTTATTGATATAAAATGCCAGGAAATGACTCTGTATGCAGCTATAATTTCCCAATAGAAACGGAGTGGCTTAAGCTTAATTCATTGTTGCTGATACAAAATGGAAGTAATATTATGATACTTTCTTGCAAGTTCGTCAGGGAAACAAACATCTGTCAAATACAGGTTTAAGTTACAGAAAGTTTATGAACTTGTCAACAAACATCTTCTGTCAAATACAAGTTACAGAAAGTTTATGAACTTGTCAACAAACTTCTTCTGTCAAATGAAGGTTTAAGTTACAGAAAGCTTATGAACTTGTCGACAAACATCTTCTGTCAAATACAGGTTAAGCTACAGAAAGTTTATGTAGACAAGTTAACAGTGAGAACAACCTTGGGAAGTTCATGCAGATGCTTTGGTGCTATCGAAATGTAAATACTAAGTCAAAAAGCACGCCGGCTGAGATCAGGGCAGAGATGCTAGCTGAAAATAAAGAATTGCAAAACAACGCTTCTCTGCTGCAAGCTAGAAACAACTTTTGTTTGTCCAATTAAACCGCAACCTGAGGCCTCAAAGGAACAAACAAAGATCCACTCTTGGAAACTAGTGCAGTCTAATGAATACCACAGGTGATATTCAAAAAGAAGACGACTTGAAGTGCATAGCAATCACTGAAAGATAAAGAGCCATAGCACAAAATGGGAAGAACTTGAATCGTCACTAGCATGCAAAAGGGCATGATAATCCATTTCATGTACATATGGAAAAGATTTATGAATCAGGACCTACAGTGAATAAATCAAATTCAAGACCTGTTTGATAGTTCTTCATATTGATCGATGAACCCCTTTGTCTCTCTTCCAATAATCTCAAAAATTAAGCTCAATTGCAAAATATAGTCAAAAAAGAGGTACTACTACACGAAAAAAAAGCTAAAATTAAGTGCAGGGCTATTGCTACAATTGCCTGGCTCCATCCTGTCTGCCTTTCTGTGAATGCTCTTGCTGTAAAAGAAAGAGAGAAAGAAAAGAAAGAGAAGGTTACATCTTAGTAGTCTTCACCTACATTAAGAACGCACCCAAATGACCCTTCTGTCTCTTTCTTGACGAGGGTAGTGAAGTCATTGAAGATTGCCCAGAAGGAACTGACCCAAATGGGTGGTTGAGAAAGATGAGAAGTGCTAGTCCTCATAAGCCATTTCTGATCTTTTGTTCTAACTCCAACCCCACAAGTAACTCCATCTCTCCATATATCTGGTTCAAACAAAAAGCTTGTGTCTTTATAAAGAGATGGCAGAAGCAGAGAGTGTTTTAAATGGAAGGTTTTAAAGAGGGGTCCCATGTATCCAAGTGAAGAAGAAGAAGAGTCACTACCTCTCTTAATTTTTTATGGTTGTGAATTGGAGAAGAAGGCACGAGTCACAATGTATGTGTGTGTTTCGTTTTTCTGGTATTTAAGTGGCCGGTGAAAGGCTCTTTTCAACTTACCTTTGGTCCGTTTTTTCTGGTAAGACAAACTCTCTCTTTCAATGGTCCCATGCCTACCTATTAATTATTCCATTTGGGTCACTGTATAGACAAGACAACCAGAATTCCATGGAGTTTTGTATGCTAATGTCTGTTCCTTTTGGTCTGTTGCACCAATGAGAGAGCCATTGAAAGATAAAGGTAGTGCAATTACTTCTGCTAATACAAGTCCCAGAATTTAGTTCTTACTCATCTCCATTTCTCTGTTCAATTTTTGTCGTTTCAACTATTAGATTACACCTGGGAATCAATCCAAAATGATCAATCTCCTCCTCACCCTTTTGGACATGGCCTCTTCTTCTGTTATTACCACTAATGAACATGGTTTCACCTAAATGGATATGGTTTGGTGGCTTGGTTGAAGAGACTTATATGCAAAGAGATAGATTAAGTTGGTCTTCTTCCTATTGTTAAGTATATATTTCTAGTCTAACGACATATAATTATAATTTTAAATGTAATATTGTAATTACAAATAAAATTGATAGATTAAATTCATTTGATCAATTTAAGTTTGATTTAAATTTAATTAAAATCAATTTAAAAATATGATAATTATTGTAATTAATTGTATTAAAATATGACCTTTCCCATCAATTATATTTAAATAATATTATTTAGATTTCGATTTAAACTTAATCTAATAAATTTTAGATTGCATCATTAAGAAATCAGGTCAAATTAGATTATAAATAACTCAAAATTAACCTAATTAATTATTATCTCCAATTATGATCAAATAGATTATTAAAATTAGGGATGACAATGGGCTGACCCATGAGTCAATCCCGTCAATTTTTTAAAAAATTAAAATTATAAAACAACGCCTTTTTTAATTGGATCCAGGCTTGAGTTGCTCAGATCTAAGTCTACTTGAAATTCAACTTTTCTGAATAAAACGATGTTGTTTTATCTAATTATTTTAGATCTCGATTTAATCTAGACTTGACCTATAACCTGACCGTTAAAAACACTTAGAATCTAAACCTTGCGCCGCCCGTTGCCATCCCTTGTCAAAATTTAGTGTATTGTCTCCAACCCCACTAAAATTGTACTACGTTAAGGCAAAAATGGGGGTGGAGATGTTGTGCCTTGTACGTTAATGATCCTCTACATTCAAAGTAACCCACAAAAGGTTCCTTCCTCCGATTATGTCACTCCAAAAGTGACATTCCTCTTCTAGAAGTATATTACTTTCTATCTAGTGGTTGTGGTGGCTCATCGTCACTCAGCAATTGATCACATCATCATTTCTTGGACAAATCCAACATCCGATTTTGTACGAGTATTTGGTTTTTTTTTAATTACCTTAAAGCGTATTTATATGACCCCTAAAGGACTGAGATGTTTACTTATTGAGATACTATTTGTACAAAAATTTTGGATAAGTGTCAGGAATTTAACATCAGACAAGTATGAGAGTATTCAACAATTTATAATAGTGTGTCAACCTTCTCCTTTTAAGCTAACTTTTGAGGGTGAGTTAGGCCTTCTAACATGATATCAGAGCTTGCTTATCTCGATAGTTTGGGGCGATGCCCGGTTCTGTCTCTTTGCCCGATATGTCCATCAAATGTCCAGTCTTGCTTTAGACTAGGGAAGTAGGAGGTGTATCAGGAATCTCACATCAGATAAGTATGAAAGCATTCAACAATTTATAATAATGTGCAAACCTCCCTTTCTTGAGCTAATTTTTAGGGATGAGTTAGGCTTGCTAACAATAGGTGAAATCAATAATTAAAATTAAGTTGTTATTATTATTATTATTATTATTATTATTATTATTATTATTTTGCATTTTGTAATAATTTAAAAAGAAGTCCTAACTATAAATTGTTCAATCTTTTGTATTCGACAAATTTGAGCATTAATTTGAAAAACTGGCCAACACAAATAAGTTTCCATTTTCATTTTTAAATGTTCTTAAAAGGCCTAAATTAGATTTTAGATACCAATTAATAAATTCACAATTTTAGATTATAAATATATTTTGACGCTTTTATTCATTTTTACCTTTTTAAACTTTTATCAATTCTTTATTATGTATAGGAAAACTAAAAGAAATAAATATTCTACACTGAGCTAATTTGATTTTTTTAATGTGTTTTACGTGAAAGTGGACAACATAGTTGTACGCATGAACTAGTGCTAAATGTAAGGATTTGAGTTTATCATATCCGAGGGAATTATAACAAAGTGATAAGTTTTAAATCAATAGAATTACAATAAAGTGGTAAAATATAGATCAATAAAGATAGGAACAAGATTATTAAGGTGAATATCTCCTAACAACTCTCTGCAAGCTCATGTTTGGAGCAATAGTGAGTTGTTACGTAACTAAATGAAAGTGGTAGAGATCTTAAAGGCTTTGTCAGTATATTAGTGAGTTATTGAGAAGTGGGTATGTAAAGAATTATAAAGACTTATTGGCAACCAAATCTTGAACAAAATGAATGTTAATCTCAATATTTTTGGTACGAGCATGAGATACCCCCTCTTAGATTATCACAAATACAAGAGAGACTTAATGTCGGATTTACCAATTTCAATGAGAAGAGGATTGATCCAACATAATTCAATAGCAATAAAGGCAATACTCATGTATTCAACTTCATTACTGGACTTCTCAATAGTAGGTTACTTCTTGGAAATTTAAGAAATTAGGGCACTTAAAAATTGTAATTACCAAATGTAGATCAACGATCATCAAGACAATTGGCACAATCAACATTTGAATAATCATGTAAGGTTAAATGATTTAAGTTTGGTTAAATGAAGGCACGGGTTGGAGTGGAGCAAAGGTACTATAAAATGCATTAAACAGTTGTCCAGTGGACATCAACAGGGCAGTTCAAGAATTGAGAAACCTTGTTAACAATAAATTGTATATCTGGTCTGGTGAGACAGAGATATTAAAGGGGTCTAATATAACTACGGTATTTAGTAGGGTGGGTAAGGATGGGATAGTGGGAGTAGAGATAGGTTACGAAGAAGCATAGAGCTCGACAGAGAAGATCACGAGTGTATTTGGACTAAGTGAGAAGAAGACCAATAGATGTAAATGTGGTTTTAATTCTAAGCAAGTAGTAAAGAGGGTCAAGGTCTTTAATGGTAAAGGTAGTATGGAGATCAAGAAAGAAAGTCTAGAAAAAAGTTTTACGAAGAATTGTTATCAAGATATCATCCATCTAAACAAGAATAAAGTGATATGAGTAGAGTTAGAGTGAATAAAAGAGAAATATTTGCTTCAGATGAAATAAATCCAAGGTCTGTGAGTTTTTAACTTAATTGGTGAAACTAGGCATTAAAGGCAATGTTTGAGACTATAAAGAGCCTTGTGAAGACAAATATAATGAGAATAATGAGCTCCAACAAAACCAATAAGTTGATGCGCGAAAATAGGTTTTTGAGGATTTCTTTGTAAAAATCCATTGCTGACATCAAGTTGATGAATCAACCAATTTTTAGCTAAAGCAAGAGTAACAATGATGTGAATTATAGTTGGTTTGATGACTAGACTAAAAGTGCTAGTGTAATCAAGACCAGGGGATCAATGATAATGTTTCGCAACATGTCAAGCTTTCTAGCAATCAAGAATACCATGAGGGTTAAGTTTGGCTCGAAAAATCCAATTCCAATGAAATATATTTACACATAAAGGAGGAGGAATAAGAAACCAAGTGTTGTTGTGATGGAGAGCCTTGAACTTAGTAAGCTTTGCTCGATGCTAGTGAGAAAATTTGTTTACTTGAGTAAATGAAGTGGGATTAAGTATAGGAGATGAATGAGTGGTGGTGTTGAAAGTAATATGATTAGGAAAAGTTTTGAGTTTGTGAGTACAATTACAAGTTTGAGTAACCATTATATGAGAGGGAGGTGACACCGATTGAGGTTCTGGTAATGGTGACTAGAGAGGTGATATTGAAGCAGCAGGTAATTCTAGAGTTATGGTGAAGAAATTGGTAATGTTGGTGATTGGTAATGTAATGAAATTGGTAATGTTGGTGATTGGTAATGTAATGGTTTTTGGATTCATTTTATGATTGAGTTTGATATTTGTTGTTATGCTTGCATAGATAGACTGGTATAGATGACAGAGTAGAGACGGGTCCAAGAACTTAAGAAAAAATGTGAAGAATATACTCATGTGGGCTCTAATACCATGAAAAGAATAAATATATAGTCTAAATGAGGTAATTTGTATTTTTTTGAGTGTGTTTTACATAAAGGTGTACAATGATATTTATTTATGTAAACCAGTGCTAAATGTAGGGATTTGAACTTATCATATCTAAACAAATTATAAGCAAGTGATAAGATTTAAACAAATGGAATTATGACAAAGTGATGAGATTTAAACAAATGGAATTACAACAAAGTGATAAATTTTTTTTAGAAGAGGGATGAGATATATTAGCTATCCAAACTCAGAAGAGACAGTACAAAAGGTGGAAAATTATAACACCACTCGCCTATGTTTGCCATGGTTCGGGAAGATTGGGCTAAGCTATGAGCAACTTGATTAGCAGAACGTCTTACATGATGAAAAACAACTTCGCAGTCAAGTTGAGAAAAAAGGAAAAGAGAATGAGAGATTAAATCACCGAAAGCAGTTGCATCTACAAAGTGACGATCCCGGAGTGCTTGAATAACAAGAAGGCAGTTGCTCTCCACGACGACCCGTGGCCAACCAGTACGCTCAATCCAACTGAGAGCCTCCTTGATGGCCAAAGCTTCAGCAATCTTTGGTCGAAAAGCTCCCGCAAGTCTGCCGATCCGAACACCCAAAACTAAACCCGAAGAATCTCGAGCGATGCAGCCATAGCCAGTGGAGGATCCGTCCACAGTAGTAGCAGCGTCAACGTTGATTTTCACCCACTCAAGATCGGGTGGCTGTCAAGAAAGTACCCCCTGCGCAGGTCGGTGAGGCGCAGCCCCCACCTGTGCCGTCGCCCAATCATGGTAGTGGCGTAAAGTTCGAGCCCAAACCAATAAAGGAGTAACAACTTTATGGTTCCAAATGAGGGCGTTACTCACAATCCACACCTGCCAACATAAACTCAAAGCTAAAACCAAATGACTGGCGCTGAGCAAACGAAAAACCCTCCCCAACCACTCGTGGAAGCTGGTCACCGCTGGCGAAAACCATCCCATATAAGAACACTGCCACACCTGCTTGGTTAATGAACAAGTAACCAGTAAGTGCAGCAGACTTTTCGACTATTGAAGACAAAACGGGCACCAAGGCGGGACATCGACCTTCTTTAGAAGCAATTTTTCACTAAGCGGGAGGATATTGTGTGAAGCTCGCCAAATAAAATTGCTCACTTACGGAGGGACTTGGAGTTTCCAGAGCTGCTTCTAGACCTGCACCATCTCGGCATTCAGGGCCTCGGGGGGAAGAGAGGTGAGAAAATTTGTGAATGGATTCAATTGATAATGATTTCTTCTCTATATCTTCATTTCTTACGTTAGTTTATATACAACACTTGCTAAAAATGCTATCAAGAATTTCTCCTATAATCTAGCAACTAGAAAATAATATCCAAGATTATTTCCCCTAAAGTAGGAAGTGAATCAAGAATACAAGGCAACATGATATATTTAGACGATATGTGGAGAGATATTAAGAACTGTGATCTTATCCAACTATCACCCCCCTCAAGCTGGCAGAGTCGGGTCTCAAATGCGCAGCTTGTGAACAAAAGTGTCGAACAGTCCCTTCGACAACGCCTTAGTGAAGATATCCGCAAGTTGACCATGAGTAGAAATATACACCGGACGAATAGTGTTACGCCGAATTTTATCCCGAAGGAAATGACAATCCACTTGGATATGCTTAGTGCGACTATGAAAAACGGGGTTACGAGAGATATGAAGAGCAGACTGGTTGTCACAATGGAGCAACATTGGTGAAGGGTGAGATATGCCAAGTGTGCACAACAAGCCATGGAGCCAGAGTAGTTCACACGTTGTATCTGCCATGGACCGATACTCTGCCTCTGCAGAAGATCGCGATACTCGGTCTTGCTTCTTCGTTTTCCAAGAAACTGGTGAGGAGCCAAGCTGGATGAACCAACCAGTCAAAGAATGCCGCGAAAGAGGACAAGCAACCCAGTAAGAATCACACCAACCACGAATGCGAAGGTCACATTGTTTGTCTAACCGTATACCATATCCCAAGGTACCTTTGACATAGCGCACCACCCGAAGTGCCGCATCCCAGTGATCATCCTCCGGTTGTTGCATGAACTGAGAGAGTACATGTACAGAGTATGCAAGGTCAGGACGCGTGAAACACAGATAAATTAACCGCCCAACTAACCGATGATATTGGTCAGGACGTGCCAAGTTTGGACCTTGTGCAAGAGCAAGTTTGTGATTCGGCTCCATGGGAGTAAAAGCAGGGCGAGCTCCAGAGAAACCAACCTCACTAACAATATCAAGAGCATATTTGTGTTGGGACAAAATAATACCATTAGGGCCCCTTACTACTTCTACACCCAAAAAATATTTCAATTTTCTAAGATCTTTCATGTGAAAACAATTGCTCAGATATGTCTTAAAATCATGAATTGCCATGTCATTATTCCCCGTTATGATGAGATCATCAACGTAAACTAAGAGATGAAGGAGTGTATCACCTCGGCGAAGGGAGAATAATGAATAATCTTCATAAGACTGCTGAAAACCGTAAGCAACAAGAGTAGAAGATAGTTTGGCGAACCAACACCGAGGAACTTGCTTAAGCCCATACAATGATTTTCAAAGACGACATACATCATCTGGTTTAGAAGTGCGAAAACCTGGTGGAAGTCTCATATAAACTTCCTCATCTAGATCCCCGTGTAAGAATGCATTGTGGACATCCATTTGATGCAAACTCCAATCTTTTGCAGCGGCCACAGCAAATAAGAGACGAACCGTTACTATTTTGGCTACGGGGGCAAAGGTTTCATGATAGTCAATTCCAGCCTTTTGATGATTACTTATAATTACAAGGTGACCTTTACAGCGCTCTACCGACCCGTCAAAATGATATTTTATTTTGTACACCTATTTGCACCCTAGAGCTTTTTTTCCAGGAGGAAGAGTGGTGACATCCCAAGTACCATTCCTTTCAAGAGTCGTCATTTCATTTTGCATTGCCTCACACCAGCATTGCTCCTTAATAGCCTGAGCAAAAGTACTTGGTTCCTGTATAGCGACTATGGCAACAAGAAAGTGCTTATGTTGAGTATTAAAATAAGCACTATGTAAAACATTGGGTAAAGGATAGGACTCACCGGGAGGATGTCATGGTGTGGATGAGCAGGAAGATGGACTAATCTTCCGGACTGTATGAGTGACGAAATCACGAAGAAGGACTGAAAGCTTGTGCTGTCTTTGGCCACGACCGAAAATATTAGCACCATCCTGTAACACCCAAATACCCCCTGGGAGGATACAGGGATGCCACCCAAGACAGAACAAATAAAACCAAACATCACACTGATATTTATTTTATTTAGTAACTCAAACCCACAC
>JANKOE010000206.1:6058685-6070096 GCA_026284465.1 Erythroxylum citrifolium | reverse complement strand
TCATTGAAGTATCCAAAAATTACTAAAATTATCTTCATATTGTCCGAATCAATCCGAAGTTTCTTTAAACCAATGTATCCGAAAAGTGCCATGAATGCATGCCAAAATAGTAATAGCCGTCATCATCTAACCCCTACTGTGGGGCGTTACAAATGTAGCTAAAGCAAGACTAAGAATGGTGTGAATTATAGTTCGTTTGACGATTGGAACAAAAAGTGTTAGTGTAATCAAGATCAAGGGATTGACGATAATCTTTGGCAACATGTCAGGCTTTCTAGCAATCAAGAGTACCATCAATGTTAAGTTTGGCTCGAAAAATCCTTTTCCAACGAAAGATATTTACATATGGAGGAGGAGGAATAAGAGACCAAGTGTTGTTGTGATGGAAAGCCTTGAACTCATCAAGCTTCGCTTAATGCTAGTGAGCAAATTTGTTTACTTAAGTAAATGAAGTGGGATTAGGTGTAGGAGATGAATGAGTGGTGATGTTGTAAGTAATATGATTAGGAACAGTTTTGAATTTGCGAGTGCAATTACAAGTTTGAGTAACCATTAGGTAAAAGGGAGGTGACGGTGGTTGAGGTTTTGGTGGTGGTGATTAGAGAGGTGATGGTAATATTGGTAATTGGTAATGTAATGGTTTATGGATTTATTTTAGGATCGAGTTTGATATTTACTGTTATGCTTATGTAGATAGACCAGTATAGATGACATATTCAAAAGGGGTAGAAGAACTTAAGAAAAAATGTGAAGAATATACTCGTGTAATGTGAAGAATATACTCATATGGGCTCTAATACCATGAAAGAAATAAATATATAGTGTAATTGAGGTGATTTGTATTTTTCTAAGTGTGTTTTACATGAAGGTGTACAACACTATTTATATATGTAAACCAGTGCTAAATGTAAGGATTTGAGCTTATCATATTTGAAGGAATTATAACAAAGTGTTGAGATTTAAACAAATGGAATTACAACAAAGTGATGATATTTAAAACAACAAAGATAAGAAGAGATTATTAAGGTGAATCTGTGCTAACAACAAATAAGAACTCATTGTTTTAGTAATTTTAACTGTTAATGTTGAACTTCTTAATGATAACAAAAGACAGTTACTATTAATGAGTTTATTATTTTAATGAAAAGTAATATAAGAATAAAATAAATTTATAAACTCAAAAAAACAAATTACGAAGTTGATAAAGAGAAGTTGAAGTTTATAACTATCGAAGCAAAGATCAAATCAATAACAAAAGAAGATCAAGACTTATCAATGTCATTCTTTAGTTTGTAATGTTAATTGAGATTTCATTTAATCATGTTTTAAAAAACTCACTATGTATAAACATTTCATTTAACTTCGCAACATAAGTCTTTACATTTATCAAAAGACATTGAAGTTTTTAGTTTTAATACAAAAAGATCTTTCAAAAGTCTTTAGGGAACATTTTTTAAAGTGTTTAAATCATAATTGCATTCAACAAATTAGTTTTGAGCATTTAAAGTTGTTAAAATCATGTTATGATTTTAGGCGATTGGTCAACCTCAACCTATATTAGTTATTGGTTGACTAATGTAAGTTAAAGTTTTTAATTTTGATTTATTGAGAGACCAATGTGTCATATTGGTCATAGCAATATTGATTGATATATTGGTAGACTAATATGCCTATTGACCAATTAGTATTTTAATGACTAGTGAATCTTATGTTTTTTTTTATTAAAAGGGAAGAAAATCATATTACATAACTAGTCTGGAAAAGCAGGTTCCCGAAATGTCCTGTAAGAGGAGTACATGACATCCAATGGGTGCGTCGGCAAAATAAGTAGTTCCTAAAGTAAAATTCTCAGCATAAGACGCCAGCCAGTCAGCACAGCGGTTACGCTCAAGGTAGATATGCCGAGGCACCACTGTCCAGTTCCGCGTAAACAGTTCATGGATCCCTTGAATGATGAAATTGGGGGTCGTAGCCCATCTGGCCGAGGAGGAGAGGAGGTTGAGTGCCATTTCCGAGTCCACCTCGAACTCTATCCTGCGGAAGCCGAGATCCATACTAGCCAACTAGTATCTCACAAAATTGTTGCAATGATCAATTCTTGCCTCCAATAGTTAGGAAAAGTCCTAAAAACACGATAAATATGTGTTTTCTCATTAATTTCATGATCAAGAAGTTTTTGGGTATATTTTACACACATTTGTAAGTACTTTTCAATCATCTGAGCATCATTGTCTCATATTTATAGTTATATTTTTAGAGGAAAATAAAATAAATAATAAATAATGTTTTACAATTACAAACAGCATCTTGAAATTTTGAGGTCTGTGGCTGTTCTTTTTTCAGGCACAATTATCATTAACGTCTAATTTTCATGAGCTGAACATCAACACCAAAACTCTCCTATATGGCTCCGTTTAGTAGATGGCTTTTCAGCCATATTTTAGTGGATAATGGATTGGAGGTGTTAATTGTTTGACAATTTGATTGGATATCAGCCGATTGAAGCTCCCCTATGTATTTAACGATCTTTTCTTTGTGATTGCGTATCACGGTTGTTATTACCAAAACAAAGAAACATGGAACATAACACAGAAGCCAGTCTTCGGATTTCCAGAATCGCAGCCCACCTTAATCCTCGCACCAATGACTTTCAGGTCTTATATTAAACTCCCAGAATCGTCTTCTGTTTTGTAGTGTTCATTTTTGTTTGTTTCTTTTCTGGGATTTGAACAAGATGTGATCTTTTTGCTTTTTTGAATCGAATGGCAGAACATGGGGAAGTATTCAGGTGTGTTCCGAGCAAATTGTCTGGCGAAAGGAGCATCGCCGGGGTTCAAGGTGGCAATTTTAGGAGCCGCTGGAGGAATTGGGCAACCGCTGGTTATGTTGATGAAGATGAACCCGTTGGTTTCAGTGCTTCACTTGTACGACGTGGTTAACACTCCTGGTGTCACAGCTGATGTCAGCCATATGGACACAGGTGCCGTGGTAAAGTTCTTTTTTTTTCCCCCCGGTGATGTTTGGAATGGTAATTAGGATTTGGGTTTGGATTTGTTTGTGAATATGTATAGGATTGTGAATTTTTGTGTGTTGAGATTTGGAGCTAGTTGTTCACTAGTTCATAGATTTCGTGATCGGTAGGCCTGAACTTGAATTTTGACAACTTAGAACTTTCGTCAGAATGACCAAAGATCATTGCTTGATTTCACTTTCTATTGTTTCATACTAGTGGGGATTTTGATCCTATTATGCTTTAATGTTTAACCTTAGGGCTTTCTGGACTGACACAATACAAGCGTTTAATTATTGGGATTCTGAAGGATACAATGATAAACTAGATAACGGAAAGTTCAATGTTGTTTGCATATGTAGGTTCGTGGTTTCTTGGGTCAACAGCAACTGGAGGATGCGCTTACAGGGATGGATCTTGTCATCATTCCTGCTGGTGTTCCTAGGAAACCAGGAATGACAAGAGATGATCTGTTTAACATAAATGGTGGAATTGTTAAGACATTGTGTGAAGGAATTTCTAAGTGCTGTCCAAATGCTATTGTTAACATTATCAGTAATCCAGTAAACTCTACGGTGCCAATTGCTGCTGAAGTTTTCAAGAAAGCTGGTACCTATAACCCAAAGCGAGTTTTGGGAGTGACTATGCTTGATGTTGTCAGAGCCAATACGTTTGTGGTAAGTGGTGCTGCTGTTTTCTATTTACCTTCTTTGTGTTGGTGACAATTACTTCATGATCGATAGTTAATGAGATGTTGATGGTTGGCTTATCTTGCTGTGTAACCATCATGATTATTTTCTTCTATTTTCACTGTATACATTTGGAGTTTATTATGCATTAATTATGGTCATCTGTGATAATGTGCAAGAAAATAGAGTAGTCTTCTTGGTTCAGAACTGTATGGAATTTGTTTCCTATGTGGAAGAAGCAGATCTAGATGCTTTCCTTGTTGCCATTTGATCACCTTAAATGATTTCTATATGACACAATGGTATTCCTTTCAATAAATGGTTTCTGAAAGTCTTGTTTTTTTTTTTTTTTGAAGAAGGGTTTCTGAAAGTCTTTAGCATGAAAGCAGTAAAAATCAACAGTTTGATGGCTCATTGTTGCTGAGTTTTTGCAACTACTAATTTTTGGAAGTAAGCATATAAGATCATATTTTCAAGTGATTAAGGGTTTTCAGACCAGCATTATCAAATAATCAAGATAGCTTCTCGGCTAGCTCTGTTTTCAATTCATATCTGACGATTTTGACATTTTATCATAAATTGATTGGTTTGCAAACTTATTTTCGTTGCTGAACTTGATTTTGGTCTTTCTTCTGTCTCTCTATAAAACTCTAGGCCGAAGTTTTGGGTCTTGATCCTAGAGAAATTGATGTGCCAGTCGTTGGGGGTCATGCTGGAGTTACTATTTTACCGCTCCTATCACAGGTTTCAAAAGAACTTAGTTTACACGTATTGTGTGATTGTTACTAAATGCTTTATATTACTTGGTTTTTATGGTTCATTTTTTTTCTAATTTTAGGTCAAGCCTCCGTGCTCTTTCACGCAGCAGGAAATTGAGTACTTAACAAATCGTATTCAAAACGGTGGGACAGAAGTTGTTGAGGTAAAAAGAAATGTTACTTATTGCTTTCTGTTGAATTGCAGGCTATTGTGAGTTTGTTGATACACGGGTAAAGTTCTTAGGCTTAGCTCGGAGATGAGAAGTTTGTAAATCTTTCTGTTGATATCCTTCTTTACTTTGAAATTGAGTTTCCATATAATTTTAACAAGTGGCCTACAACTAGTTCAAAGAATTTGCTAGTCAAATATATTCTTTGTTTTGTCTCTCCCTTCCCTTCTTTTTGTGTTTTAGGGTTGGGGGATTTTGGGAGAGGGGACAAGAGAGAGAGCGGTCTAGATTCATGGACCTCAGTTATGGTTGCATGACTGAGTTTGTGACATGGATCAACTTTCCTATTGCCAGAGTTGTCGCATGCAACCATCATAAACCTCAGTTATGGTGTCTGATGGTTGCAACACATAAATTGTTGCTAGATAGTGAATGAAACATTCAGCGTCTTTATTAGAGGGAAGGGCCATATCTATCAGAGGGTGATTGGCATTCTGTATTGCTTCATGGAATATTGTTTATAAGCATTGGTTAGTTTGGTTTAGTATGATTTTAGTTTGTTATTTGATTGGAATCCTGCCATTTCTTGGACCGTGTTTGAGTCTTCACTGTGACATGCCTCCAGGCTAAAGCTGGATCAGGTTCTGCGACATTGTCAATGGTTAGTAATTTGTCCTTTTGCATGTTATTAATTTATTTCCTCTTAATTCCAAAATTTTACTTGTGTTGTACGATCGAAATCAAATAAGCATGACAAATTGCAGGCATACGCTGCTGTAAAATTTGCAGACGCATGCCTTCGGGGTTTGAGGGGAGATGCTAACATTATCGAATGTGCATATGTAGCCTCTGAGGTATGCTACTACATCACCGTCTCTTGCAATTTCCCGTTTCAAATTCAAACATCTAGAACTTTTTATGGTTTAATGCAACCTATCCTTACTTTATACAGGTGACAGAACTTCCCTTTTTCGCAACCAAGGTAAGGCTTGGTCGTTCAGGAGTCGAGGAAATTTACTCATTGGGACCGCTCAATGAGTATGAAAGGTTTGTTTCCTAGGTTTTCCGTTAAAATCATTGCTTTCAATCAGAGGTTTGGATGATAGGAAAGTTAAACCTTCATCTGTTCTAAATTACAGAGCTGGCTTGGAGAAAGCAAAGAAAGAATTGGCAGGAAGCATTCAGAAAGGGGTCTCCTTTATCAGGAAATAAGAAGTTGCCTCCAAAGTCAATGTCTTTCATGGTGTTTTCCTCTGCCATCCGTTGCTTTGAATTCACAGTCTCTGAGTTAATAAGTGATCGTGTCTCTGTTTTAACCAAGGGATATTAGTAAAGAAATTCTTGGTACTCATCTCGTCGTACCCTTGTCATTTTCTTTAACGTTTGTCAGTAAGTATGAATACTGCACCAATTGCTTGGATAAAATGTGGGAGTACCCGAGCTTGAATCTTTCCATTATTGGAAGTGGTTATTAACAAGAAGCAACTGTAAGGACAAATGGTGACATCTACACATATCAGAGAAATGTCAGTCTCACAATTGGATGTTAAAGCTGAGCCTTTTGAAAACAGAATATATCCACCCTGTTTCTTGACTCCAAGCTTAACTACGAACCATTAAACTTGTTGTGGAGAGCCTTTAACTCTAATTTGCTCTGTTTCGTCTTACTTGATTAGCTCACAGGGCTTACTCTATCTACCAAAACCCATACTTGGGGCCAAGAACACGGAGTAACTTAAACAGTTTCTGATTAAAGTAGAAGCATCATCTGACCTTTGGCTGCTTACGTGAGACTGTGTACGAAAGGACTTTAGTATCGAACAACGTGTTGCTGGATACAGAAAAACTTTGAATTGTAATTGTCATGGGGGTAACAGTACATGAAAAAGTGAAGAGCAAATGATGGAGGAAGGCCCGTGAAGCTCGACCCTTCTTTCCATTTCTTCAGGATCCGACACAGCCCTGTGTTTTTCTGCACATAACAGAACTCATACATATATCTTCTTTTTTGTCAAAACAAAATGATTTGGTGTCATTTTTTTATAGAATTCATTGAATTAAGAATCTGATTTAACAACAACAATAACATCCGGTAAAAATCTCGTTTCAGTAAAAATTCTGCTAATACGGAGACCGTTGTATCTAAATTTTCATTTTTTTAAATTAACCTTTTTTTTCCTTCAATATCTAAAAAGATTATGACACCAATAAAAACAGGAAAAGGGCACTAAAGTAGAAAGATATATAAAATGAAGAAAGAAGAGTGGACTTTGGATAAAGTTTCCTTTAAAGAGATATGATGTTGGAGCCCATGTTCATAATAATACTTGTTATCTACATTTTCTTCTCATAACACATGTTCTAACTTTATGGGAAAATTATAATTGAAAGTGTTCTTAGCTTTTTAACTTGTTGAATGAATGGTTATAATAATCTTTTTATAAATATATTTCCTTTTATTTAAATAAATAATTATGTCTTTTCATATAAATAGTAAATACAATATTAGAAAATATGTTGTATTTATTAGTTATAAATTAGTATTAAAATAAAAAAGTTTTACTAATTTTTATGGATTATTTATTATAAAGTTAGATATATAATATTTAATGTGCATAAATTTGGAAGTAATTAAAATTTACTAATAATTATAAAATAAAGATTAAAATATACATTTTATAAATTGGAGCTATAACTTGCAAGTCTAACTCAGTGCAAAAGCTCTTTATCTTCTTTACAGCTCTATCCACAGTTTGTCCTACCACTTTGTTGAACTGAGTTTTCAAAGGTTGTGAACATGAAAGCCATGGTCATATCCTCTTTAGCTTTTGCTTTTCCTAATAAATCACCCCACCAAAGTCCAAACCCTTTTTTAATAACATGCCATAGGTGTCCCCCTCGAGCTCTGCATTATTAATGACTCCCATTAACTAAGCGCTTTAATGGACTTTGAAAAAGTGAGTTATCTAATCGTTCTTCGATATACCAAATTACAGTTGTGTAGATTCCATCGTTTCGAGTTTTGAAAAGGTAACACAAGTCTGTTGTTATTATTATACACAATTCAAAGAACCCATGCTCGCCAACTTCTTAGGTTCATTTGTTACGCAAAGAGTTGTGGCTTCCTTCATCACCACGCAACGAAACTTGCCTGCTCCATAGGGTCAGGTCAGGTCAGGTCAGGTCAAAGTGAGAAACTGAGAGAGACCCACTACTGTTCCTAACACCGAAGGTGTTGATGCGTTTGTGGAACAAGAGGATGTATATAAAATCATTGGATTTTGTTGTCTGTCACATTCATCTTATCTTGTTTTGTCTTTTACTGCGAAAAAAGAAAGAAAGAAAATCCTTTCAGAATATAAAAACCATTGCACTTTTACAAAGAGACATAGTTATTAGTCACCCAATTCTCTCGTGGGTCCATACTTGTTCTTTCAAAGTGAGGTTGCATAAGAACAAATATTGGGAGTTGTTGGATGATTGAACCAATGCAGGTTTTCTTTGCTTTTTTTAAATCAATGGCTGACATTAGTGGATTTTGTGCAAGTAATGGAGACTAGTATTGAATGGTATGTAATAAGATAGAAACCAGATCTTCTGTCCAGTTTTACTCTGTTGTCTTATGGAATTTCAGCCATTTATTTTGCGGGACCCACGCGGACCCCATGTGGATCCCACGTAAATAAATGACTGAGATTTATTGGACACAATAAGACACCATAATATTGGACAGAAGATCTGGACTCAATAAGTTAGTGTCACTGTTATACCCTGAAGTCAGGAATTAGCTTATCCGATCTCAAACATGGAATTTCTATGAAGCTTTTACGATGAAGATCATAACAACAGATATAGGAGTGCAGAACTACAGCTTTTCCCAGTTTTACTTGTTTGGTAAACATGAGGGTTTTCACTGTATCATACTCTACAAGTACGAGACGCTGCTTTCTTTTTTCTTTTCCTTCCAAAAAAATTCTCAGAATCATAGCTCCAAGACAGGCTTTGGACGAAGCGTGTTGAGAGAATCAAAGAGCGTTATATCCATGAGAATTAACAAATGATTGTGTGCAGAATCTGACTGTGTTCGTTTCCAAAAGGCATATTTCAAAACTATAGAGGACATTTAATTCGTTGACTCAAGCTCCAGACAGTATCATTAATAAGGTAGCAATGAAGACAAAGATTAAAACAGGCTCCATGGCAAATGTAAACTTTAGGACAGTCATGTGGGTGCCTGTTGTTCCATACACAAATTTTAATTTTAAAGTTGGAACTTCACTTCTAACTTTAACTTTAAAATAAACTTAATTATAATTCGCAATTTATAGTTATTTCATGTATCTGCTATTTGGTATGTTTGATAATTATAAGTTGACAGGCCATAGTGGACTCTTCTCCACACAAGCTATAATGACTTGGATTGGAATTGTGCAGTGTTTGTTGGGATAGAAAATTTGAAGGGAAAGACTGGAAAAGGACCACTCAGTGATCGACACAAAGAAAAACAAAAGGATGAAAAGGAAACTGAGAAAGCGAGATTTGCTATTTTCCATGGTAACATGTTTTTGCACTAGAGCATAACTATGCATCTCCATGTCTAGGTTAAAAGACAGGACAAAAAATGGATGTGTAGTGGACGGTAGGCAAAAGCAGATTCCAAAACGAAGAGAGTAAGATCATATAGAGTTTGGTTTTGCAGGTACACGATACATACACGTTCATGGCGAAAAGAGAGGATGATTTGGTCTCCCACTGTCCCATGTTTATTACCCATTTTTTCTTTTTCTAAAGTTGCTTTGTCACTTAGCGACAACTTTTCATCGTTACGTTAAACTTTACATGCAAATCTCTATCTAATCTAATGGAAAGAATAAAATATCAGTTTCCTGGAGCTGGTGCTTCCCAGCGCAGTCTGTGTTCACTGTTCATGTTTTGGTTTTCTTCTTGGAAGTACTTAGGATCATTGGCTCCTAGAGTTCCAACTTCCATTCCATTATTCGATACTATATCAATCATTCAACATATATCTAAGAGCAGTAGTTCGTATTTATTCAGGGAATTCAACGACCATTCTACTGATGATAGATTTACACTAAGAAAATGATGTAAAAGGTATCTTTCATTTTGATTTGGTGAGTGTGATTTGGTAGGGTGAGGTTCTTTTACCATTTTGTGATATTGTAAACAAGACTGAATCCTGTTAGCTGATGACCTCTCATCGATACTTAACTTTCCATGAAATTTCATTCCACTAAAAAGTTTATCAAGGAGAGAAATTCCAACTAATGTTAGGAATTTCTTTTTGTTCATGTAATGTCAAGACTATATGAACAACGCCTACGTAGAGATGTGTGTAACCCTGATCTAACGATAACGAAATTAACAAACTCCATGGTTACGTATTGTTTTGCCGAAGTAGATGGCCAAACACACCCAATGCAGTACTCCCTCCTATTCAAAATAAGTGTCATTTTAGAAGAATGCACACTTATTAAGAAAATTAATGAAATGTCTGATATACCCTTATTAATTACATATTAAAATGCCTTAAAAACATAATCTATATAATTAAGATGTAAGAGAAAATAAAGGGTAATTTTAGAAATAAAATCATAAATATGCATAAAAAATCACAAACGACACTTATTTTGAATAATTAAAATCCCTCTAAAACGACACTTATTTTAAATAGGAGGGAGTATTTACTATTTAGTATACTGAAATTAAAAATTAGGAAACCCTAAAGTGCAGATGTGTTGGTAAGAGGTTTTCTTGACTTAAATGAGGTTGCGGGTTTGAATCACCCTCATGTATGCAGCTGTTAAAAACTTAGGTTCAGAACTTTGTCTTCCACATTAGATCTACCAGACTCAAGCAAGAATTAGTATAGATGTAAATGACTTAAAGGTACCTTTTTATAATTAAAACCGTTCTACAAACATCTTGTAATAATTAAATAAATAAATAAAAATTAGGAGGAAAAAAACAATAGAGAACTTGGAAGTTCCATCAACCGAGCAATTTTTTTTAGATGAAAAAAATGAAGGCAAAGCCTTAGAGAAAAGTTAAATAGGACACATTAAATATTCTTCATATAAATGGAAGAATAATTTAAAAAAGGCGTCAAGAAGAAATGAATACCAGAATTTAACTTAAAAGCGTATAATTTAATGTATCGATGTACGCCAATAATGGCAACTGAATTTCTATAGCATTTAATGGAAGACGGGACAAGAGAAAGTGAGTGATTGAAACAATTTGCTTGGTGATACCAATCCTTCGATTTCTACACTCGTCTAATCAAATTATGATCGGTTAACCATTCACTGAACTCTCTGATCAACGCCGATTTCTTTTTTAATTGCATTATGTATCGTCTGACTAATCATAAATTTCTAAGATCCCACTTCAAGAAACTCGGAGGAGATAATTCTGAAACTCAAGATGCCTCATTTCCTCACGCAGTCTGCGCATTTTTTAAGTACAAAAAGTCTATCACATATTTGATTATTTAGGGGCGTTTAGTTTTATTTCTATTTTTTTTCTATTTTTTTGTTGTAATTTTTTGTTTTCATTTTTCGTTTTTTTGTTTATATTTTTTTCAAATACAAACAAAAACTTTTTGGTTATTAATATTAATAGAACTATATTTTTATCACTGATAATAATTACATTTTAGATAAAACTTAAAAATATATTACTTTTAATTAAATAAATTTATTTAATCTCTTATATAATATTTAGTAACAAATTATTAATAAAATTATGTTATTTTAATAAAATA
>JANKOE010000206.1:6028676-6050480 GCA_026284465.1 Erythroxylum citrifolium | reverse complement strand
AATAAAAATAAAAATAATTTATTTTTAAATAAAAATCACATATAATTTAATAAAATAAAATTATTAAATAATTATTGATAATATTGTTATATAATTAATAATAAATTGCATATATTTAATAATAAAATAATAAATTTTTTATTATTTTAGAATATAAAATATAAAAAAATTTATTTTTCACGGTTATACTTGAACCTTGAGTTTTTAATTAGACATGATTTTTGTTTTAAAATCGTGATATCAAATCTCCTGTAACAACCAATTTATTATCATAGTATAATAGTCATTTATTATACATTACATTCAATTCATCTATCTTCCAAACAACATTTCATTACGTTACATTATAAACCCTTCTATCCATTCCAAACAATTTTTAACTATAATACATCCCATTCTATTATAAATCGTTTCGTTCCGTTCCATTTTAATCATTTAATTAACATCCAACCAAACATGCACTTAGTATATATTGATTGCACATTTATAATCAACAAAATTAAAAATTACATGCTTCAATCACGGTTTTTAAAAAAAGTGTGCAGTTATTTAAATTTTTATATAATATAATTAATTGAAAATACAAAATTATTTATTTATTTATATATCAAGTGTAAGATCAACATCCACTTTAGAGTAATAATGATTGTCATAGTAAAATTTTACTAAAACGCGGAATGATATAATTGGATGTTAGTATTTAACTTGAACAATCTGTAGCTAACATGTAAAAAAAAAAAAGATTGATTAATAAGCATTTAAGCGTGTCTCAATGAACAGTGTACTTTAATAGTTAAAGAGGTCAACTCTTACATTATTGAATTAAAAGTTTAACAAAACTTTTACATTTTGGTACTTAAAAAAAATGCAAATTTAAGGTTATTAATATGTTTCCGAGACCAAAAATACATTGTGAACTTCAACATTTAAATAAAAAGGGAATCGACCTAGTGTGTAAAATATGTAACAACGCGTCTTGACAACGAGACTTGCTTTTTGGTTAATTAAAAAATTAATTATGTGATAATAGAATCTAGTTTTTTATCTAAAAATATAAAAATATTATCACATTAGCATGGATGTATCATTTAAATGGTAAAATTTTGGCATGTTTATTTTTTTTGGTCTATTTAAGATTTGTTCTAAACACTTAAAAAATATTAAGGTTTAATCTAAGGGGTGTGGTTGAATGGCAGAGGTTCATTCATCCTTAATCAAAGGTCAGGAGTTCGATCCTTGACTTTGGGTATGGAGCAGTCTTAAATCTTTGGGCCAGCTATCCCACCCTGTGAGGTGTCTACAAACCAGTAAGGGAATTAGTTACTAGGTCCGCTAGTAGGATACCCTCGTCTAAGATAAAAAAAAACCACTAAGGTTTAATCTAAATGCTTCATAATATTAAGTTCAAGTTATATTATATCGTAAAAGTTAGAGGTTTAAAATGTACTTTTGGTCGCAATGTATTATTTATATTTTTTGGACAATTTTTTATGAAAACGAGTTGTTAGAGTATCCCATATTGCTTAGACAAGAAAATATTAAAGGGTTTATTAATAGTAAGGATTAACTATACAAACAATTAATTCTAGTTATTTGGACAATGGTTGACCCAATCCCAATTCTTGATAGTGAACTCTATACTCTGCCCATATTAAAAATTCAATATGGTATCAGAGCAGGTTTGGTCCGGATTATTAATTTCCCGGTTGTCCGTCTAGATGTGCAGTCTCAGCGGCCCGGTTCGATTACCACTACGTATATTTCAAGCGACAACTGGATGTCTAGCTCCAGTTGCACTTGAGGGGAAGTGTTAGAGTGTCCCATATTGCTTAGACATAAAAATGTTAAAGGATTTATAAGTGGTAAGGGTCAACTATCCAAACAACTAGTTCTAGTTATTTGGACAATGGTTGACCCAAGCCCAATTCTTGTTAATGAATTCTACATTTTGCCCATATTAAAAATTCAATACGAGTAATTAATTTTTGAATAAAAATACATTAATTTATTAAATTATTGACAAAATTAGAGATCTACGAGAAGTATTTCAGTTCCTATTTTTAGGTTTTTGTTCGTACTACTTCTACTTTAGTCACCTGCCTCGTTGCTTCTAAATCGACTCAATGTCGTATAAAAACGATATTTCCATGCAACATCCCTTTCTTTCATTGTTTTAAAAAATAATTTGGTTTCCATAACAGTCACTTCGTGTACTTTATCATCAAAACCTCATATAGATTTACAGCTAATTCACTGAACGGTGGCACGACAAAGATAGCCTTGGATCCTTTGGAAGAGGCGAAGCTTTCGAAAAGGATCAAAACAAACAAAATGCAAAAGCAGAGAGTCGGTAGAGTTGGTCAAAGATACTGTACCTTTACATTCATAAAAGCCTCTTTACAGATATTTAAGGACTAAAATTTAAAGAATATGTAATATTAATTAATTATGCTGAAATTAATAATTAAATGTTGATAATTTAATACAATATTTAATTAATTTTCAGATAATATTTATGTCTTATACTCTCTCCTGTTCAAAATAAGTGTTGTTTTAGAGAGATTTTAATTATTTAAAATAGGTGTCGTTTGTGACTTTTTATGCATATTTATGATTTTACTTGTAAAATTACTCTTTAATTTCTCTCATATCTTAATTACACAGATTATATTTTCAAGGCATTTTAACATGTAATTAACAAGGGTATATCAAACATTTCATTAACTTTCTTAATAACTGTGTATTCCTCTAAAACGACACTTACTTTAAATAGGAGAGAGTACTTTTTATAATTAATATATGAGGCCACGACCATAGACAATATTTCTCATGTTGTTGCAGGGTTCAATCCACTACATCATATCACCAAATCTAATCCCTTAAGCTCGAATAGTCTAAACTTAAAACTTTCTTGATTAATCATACCATTGGATCAAAGGGTGTGAAATGCGACAATGTTGCCCAGGACCCACTTGTGTAAGCAAAAGTAACTGGCAGATGGGCCACACGAAATAGATGGGGTGGTGGTTCTCGCTCTCTCATGCAGTCGCAGCAGATCAAAAAAACCGTACACCGTTGAGTATTTTGTGTGTGAGGTGGGACTTACAAAGAAGGAAGACGAATGATGATCATCCATCACCACCACCCAAAATTCCCTAGACTTTGCAATGTTTTGGCATCTGGGCCAGAGCGGCAGGGGAGCTTTCACCCTTTTTAAGGTTACGTTACGCCTGGGTAGATTCTTTTTACCAAGCATATGCTCCGAGATGCATTACATGTTCAACCTAACTCACTAAAGTAATTTGCTTTTTTCTTTTTCTTTTTTTTTTCCCCTTTTGTAATATTTGATTTATCCGCTCCAAAGTTTATAAAAAGGAGGAGAATCAGGAAAAAGACTCCTCCTTTTTGTCTAAAATGTTCAAAATTAATATTTTTAAATAATACTTACGTTACATTGCGAGATCTCTCTAGACCTCGTTTTATTGCGAAATTTCATATTGGATGTGATGATAATGACAATGAAAACTTATGTTACATTCCACTAAAATTAAAATTGGTTAAATCTTTATATTAATTAAAAATAAGGTTGTATATTTTTAAACCTCTTCAAACTTCACGTATTATCGTAATTCTTATTATTCTGTTGTTAATTTTGCTGTAGGCTTGTAGCGGATTTACTTATGTTACAATCATATCTTATAATTTTTCAATTTAAGTACTAATTAAATGGAATATTAAAATACAAAAGGAAGATAAGGAAAGGAAATGATTTACAATTATTTAAGAGCAATAATTTTGTTGGTGGAAATAAAGTGGGTCAAAGACCTGTTGACTGACATGGGGAGACACGAGGATTGGTGTTTCCATAACAAACCCACGCACTTTTACGATTTTACCCTCCAATTGTTGTCGAAATCACGTTGTCCGACCTTAGGCTAGACTACGAGGGCGGACAGCGTATCGGGTGGGCCCAGAGAGAGACACGCCTTCTATCCTATGCTGATTTGTGAAAATGACCGAACAGGCCTTCCACGCCAAAGAAAGCGACACTAAAAATGTGATAAGGGTGCTTTGACTGTATTACCCTTTTAGCTCAGGAGTGTCTTCTTCTAAGGTAGCAAAGAAATCTTTGTGGTCTAAATGTTATCTTGGTACGGCTCCAGCCATCGATGGTTCGCCTGGCTTTGGGCACAGGTCAGATCAAAGATTCAATGAAAGAGGGCACAAGTGAGTTCGCAAGTAGCTCTTCTTATTTAAGTAAAATTGTGGGTTTAAATCTTTATATATGCAGTCGTTTAAAATGTGAAATCTTCTACAACAGATCTACCCATCTCGAAAATTAATTTAAGTATAAATGATTTAAAAGTGTCTTCTTATAATTAAAATTCTCCTAAAATACCTCGTAAAAAAAAGATTCAATGCCAATAATTTAGGATCCGTGGCGCTAATGTTGTGTACGTAACTTGGTAAAGTAATATCAACTGTGGAAATATGTATTTTACATATATTACAAAGTTTAAAGTAATAGTACAAAATATTTTTTAGATAATTTAAAATAATAATGTGACGTATGGTTAGTTACCAAATAGAGAGATAGGGCGTCATTTTCTAATTGCGGACCATTGCATGTTAGGTGTTACTTTGATTTTCCTCATCTTTCTTTGTCCTAAAACTATGTTCATGTTCCAAATTCATGTATGGTCTCATTAACCTTCATTTGTACCTATCATAACAAGCTTTGATGGCAACAACCACCAAATGTGTGTTT
The DNA here is from genome assembly GCA_026284465.1 of Erythroxylum citrifolium. Classification (NCBI taxonomy): domain Eukaryota; kingdom Viridiplantae; phylum Streptophyta; class Magnoliopsida; order Malpighiales; family Erythroxylaceae; genus Erythroxylum; species Erythroxylum citrifolium. The sequence continues at coordinate 6,045,712 of JANKOE010000206.1, read as the reverse complement.
TGCCTTTGTTGAATTCAATCTATTTGAGATCAATCGAAAGTGATTTAAGTCACGAAATTATTCTCTTAGGATTTTTTAAAATCAAATAAATATATAATTCATGAAATATTTGGATGCATTCATTAATTGTTTTAGTGTATATACAACAATAATTTAGTAAAAATTTCACTAAATGCGATGTCTAGATAGATTCAGGAGCATGCAACTTTACTTTTAACTAATAGAAAGACTATTTTTTATAGATCAACATGTAAAAAGAAAGAAAAATATATGTACACTAAATAAATAAATAGCTAATAACAGATATATATTCACATAATAAAATAATAATGATAAAAATTAATATTCAAATTATGCATAAAATATAACAATAATAAAATAAAATTAAAATAATAAAATTTTATTTCTTAACATTTTTTACAAACCAACCACTATTAATAATAATAGTAGTTGTTCCTTCCTCTTAACCAACCATCGTAATTATAATGATAATATTCATTCTCATTCTTCACTATATTCATTCTCATTCCTATTACCATTACCTCATGCGAACCAATCGCCCCCCTTAATGACATGAAAAACAATATTCCCTCCTATTCAAAATAAGTGTCGTTTTAGAGGAATGAACACTTATTAAGAAAGCTAATGAAATTATAAATATGCCCTTATTAATACTCTCATGAAGTTACCTTGTGACTCCTGTGAAGTTATGAATGGTGATCTGTGTAATTAAGATGAGAGAGAAATTAAAGGTTAATTTTAGAAGTAAAATTATAAACATACATACAAAGTCAAGAATGATACTTATTTTGAATAATTAAAATGTATCTAAAACGACACTTATTATGAATCGGAGGGAGTATTTATTAGATTAAAATTGATGGTCAAATTAAAAGCATCGATTCATACAAGATTTAAAGAATTTTTTTATATTTATCTTTTAAATAGAATTTGAATCTACAAAGCATAAGTGAGAGAAAAAAAAAACTATACCCGTTAATCCTAATCCCGGTAATTATGGCTACATTTATAATCTCACACCATAATGGGTGATTAATGAGGAAGGTAAGTACTTGGAGGGTGTGTGTTTATCTCATTTATCGAGGAATGCAACTAAACCAAAGATTGTGAGAGTGGTCTAATCTCCAATTTTCAAACACTTCCTTCTTCTCACTCAAATCTAGAAGCTCACCACTTTATTGTAAGAAATTAAAAATAAAAAAAGTCCAGAGCCCAAAGCATTTTAATCCCATAAAACACGTTCTTGTCTATTTCTTTATATATATATATATATATAATCATAGTAAAATATGTTATTGGATTGTGTTCTTCTTGTCCCCTCCTCTCTCTCGTTTCTAGCTTTGGAAACGCATACACCCGTTGTTAGGCAATTACACCAACTTGCTCATGTGCACCATTCTCCCGCTTGTCGTCTCTAACGCTAGTTTTGAGGGAAACCAGATGTGCACGAGATTTTCATTGACACTTCTTGTCTCCCTCCAATTTGGCAACATACCAAAAGGGAGATGATGTTCAATGATCTTCGGCTAGCATGGCTAGAAATAATTGATTTGAAATATCAGCTTTTATTGTCAAAATTGCATAGAGTAATTTATATTTTTAGTCTTTTAATTAAATATTCTTTTTTCTAATTTTAAATTTAATTTGTAATTTAAGAAATTTCAGAAAAATTCACAACTTTTAATTTTTACAAATTTTTTCATTAAATTTTTATTAAAAGTAAAAACAAAATATATGCGAGATAAACATTACGACTAATCAATTGTCAATGAGACATAAGCTAACTCAATTTTTAAACCCAGCTTGAATAAATTAAACTTAATTTAAATTAATACTTTATTTGTTCCGTTCGAGTTTAAAAGTTAAGTTGGGTAAAAAAAATTAAATTAAATTAAAAGAGTGACATTCTTTGGAGGACATTAGGGCATAGACAATGCTTAGTATAATTACGCGGAAGGGAGGATGATTACAAGCACTAAAGCTGTAAAGCATACGCACGTCACTCAACCTTCAAAAAGCCCGTTTGATTTGCCTATTAACTATAAAGAAATGAAGACTCATTTTGTGCTTTTTTTTAACTTAAAGTTAAGATATTTTAGGAGTCTGAGAAGGATCATAATATATATAGTCTGAATTAACTTTACCAGTTATTTGTACTTATTCAAATCAAATTTTACACGGGTCATTTAAAAATAATTTCTTTATTAATTAAATGTAAGGTTGCGTAATATTGGATCTCTCCAAAGAGTTCAGATCCTCTGTCAAATATTATAGTGTCTTATTGTGTCCAATAAATCTCAGCCATTTATTTATGTGGAGTCTGCATAGAACCTGCGTGGGTCCCGCAAAATAAATGGCTGAAACTCTATGAGATAAAATAAGACAGAGTAAAACTGAACAGAAGATCTGGTTCCTCCTAAATCTTACTTGCTCAAATCTGGTATCTAACTCCGTCCCTACAGCAATAGGCCCTTTCCTTTCACACGAAAGGCAACTCAATTATTTGTAGATAATACTAAATTAATTAGTTGGGACAGATATATCACTCTTTTTAAATGCCATATTAAGGTACAAATCATGCTGGCTTTTTCTCCTTTTATGTCATGGCTTTAAGAGAATTAATTAGTAGTGCCTTAATAATACCATCAAATCGAAATTTGTGGGTATGAGATAAGTGATAATGATTAGACTAAGTTGACATTTGTTTTCTTTAGTCTATGAGAATGGATGTCATTGATTCTGATAATAAGCAGAAGCTTCATAGTCTGTTGTTCATCAAGTAACCTGAAGTAAATCACTCACTAAATTGAACTTTGTTTTAATTAGTTGATGGACTTCTGTAACGAATCGAAATAACTAGGGGGGTTTCTTCTTCAACTGAGTTTAAACTTCGATGGTTCAAGGGGGAAAAAAAAAGGAGTAAGTTGACTATCCAACTGCCAGCCAAGGAGCTCCACAATAATGGTGGTCCAGAAGAGGTAGAAACAGGGTGTGGAGTCACAGTTTGGAGGGAGGGACCAATTCTTATGATCTTATCTTCTCTAATCTCTGCCAAACAAGGAAGAGTGTAGCTCATAATTAGGAAGTCTTGCCTGTGTGACATTGAAGAGGTACCTGCAGACCAAACAAACACAAATCTGGATGCATTATAATAGTGCAGACACCTTATCTTGCTGCTAAATTTTCGTCCAACAATGAAGTCACCCATATGTCTTGAGTTTGGCCGTATTCTACTTAAAGATGGAACAATTTGGAGGGTAATTGATCGAAGAGAAGATTCTGATAATTGTTTTATCATTCAAGTTAAAAGCTGAGTCCTTTTCAGCTAGCTTTGCTTCAAATTGATTTCTTCCAAAAAGTGGGGTTTCACTTCCATATTGCCATGCATTTTCTTAGCTCCTGTCACATCCTAGATTCCCCCTTGCTTGCGGAAGAGACAATCTAGTTCTATCTACCATTGTACTGAAACATCAATTCTGATCAGTTTCCCTTGTAATTCAGGTGGAAGTTCACTTTCTAAGTGGCATAGTGAATGAAGATAAAATATTGATCTGAATACTTCCTTAAATTGTAATTCTGGAGGAATATTAGTACGTTAAAACCTGCAAAACCTTTATGTTTGTTCAAGCTACCAGCTTGTGAATAGATGGTGCTAGGATTTATGGTCTTCTGATTGGCAGGAAGCCAGAAAAATAGCTCCTGCTCCAGAACCGCCATGGCAATTCTCAACTATTACATTATCTGATAGCTCATAATTGCCAAGCATCTCCCACACACTGCTATGGAGATAGTTTCTATAGATTCGATAATGCTCGTAAAGACAACCTTCCACAACCACCACACTCCTCTTCTTCTCTATTCTTTCAAGCTTCTTTATTATCCCCACAATCCCAGCTCCGGCGAGACGGGCTCCTCTTTCTGCTACAACATCGCAGATCTCCACAACAAACTTCCTCGCCGTCGGAGTGCAATACGTTATCTGATCAGTGGAAGATGAGAATTAATTTCTGCATGCAATCACTAAGCGAGAAATGGAAGATAGAATTCACCCCAAAAATTTCTCTTAGCTTGTCGCTGACCACTTCGTGATCCTCTGATGTGTCTTGATGCATGGCAGCCATGTCAGGTGAACTAATAAAATGTCGAATTAGACACAGAAAACCTATCAATAAGCACTGATATATCTCAATTTTTTAAGAAACCAAGAATCCAAGAAACGATTCCATTTAGATTGTCATTTCTTGTTCACCTCAGTACGTATGGAACAGAAAGTTTTGCCGGTACGTCCTCTCCGAATAGAGCTGTTTCTTGGGCCACCTTTAGTAAGACTCTTCTAACAATTTCTCCCAGGTATAATGCCGAAGTCAGCTTCTCATATATCTGAGGCAAGTAATGAATCAGAAGTCAATTTCAATTACCAGTTTCGTATATATTTGGGCAAAAACTACAAGAATTTGCATACCTGAGTACCAGGATTCAAGCTTTCTGCATCCAAACCAGCATCAAACTCGGTAACAGGAAAGTGAGAGCAATTGAAATTGTACCACTCAGTGCTGATAACCTGAAAGATTTGGACACATTATCTAATTTTTGGTTTGATGATTGCACATAAAGTTAAGAAGCATCCTGTAAGCTCTCTCACCATCTCCCCTGACTTGGGTACTGAAGAGGCATTACTTCTGTCTATTTCTTCTGTTGATTCTGAATAAACAGCATTTGTTCCTGATCCCAAAGTAACTGCAGCCACTGTTTCCAGGTCATAATATTTTCCTCCAGCCAAGTTTCCTGTAATGTCAGCAACCTGCTCAAGAAGATAGAACAATGAACTTGGGTAATTTTGAAATGTCCAACTTATTTTGAGACAAATTGGATTAAAAACTGTTTACCAGTGAGAAAACACGCAAGTTTAGTCCCACTTTCATCAGAGATTGGTTCATGTCATTCACCAATGCTTTTCCAACCTGAGTTGATTTTGAAAAAGTTTTTCAGGTGAAACGATTAATTAATTCAATTGATAATATCATTTCAAGTCATAATCTCAGATGAAGGTAGTCCAAGAAAACCCAACTGGATCGTCAGCAGAGAAACGCTTCCATTTAATGGCAGAGCCAGTGGTGGCCACATCTTGATCCACCGGATATGACAAAGTGAAACCCAGTTTCTTCTCTGTTCCTGCATCACCATTTTCATCGTTCCCTGAATGTTCTGAAACAAATTTCGCTACCTCCACGGCCATAAAGTCAAACAGCTCCTAAAGAACAGAAAATTTCCAGGCGTAGTTTCAGATATACTATGTTGAATTAATTGTTCAAAACGTTGCACATGTTTAACCTAACCATGATTTGAAACATTTTATTCCTGTAAGAACATAGTTTGAGTACATATGTACCTGAGAAGTACCAGATAATATTTCTGATGGTATAGAAATCTCCACTCTGTGTAAATCAGAAACAGGTTCATTTCTCCCACCAAGTCTGGCACATAAAATCAGAAAGCTCGTAGCTCGCAAATTCAAACCGTAGTATAACCCTTTCTCGTTCCTAGCACAAAACGCATCAAGAAAGGATAATTAGTTCCAACGAGAACAAGAATGTTAAAGAATCTAGAACGGAAGAGGATATAATTCCGTTAAGTTAGTACTTAATACCCATGGGGTAGTGAACTAACGTAGGAAACAAGCATGTGAAGGGTACTATTTTCTTTAGAATTAAGTGAATCTTCCATGGCGGACACCAATGAGTTCGCCACCTCCCATAGCTTGGGAACAGGAGTGGCACATTCTCTCGCAAATCTTCTCAAAATCCGTTGCGTTTGCTTCCACTGCCTGTCTCTCCTTCGTTTGTATGCAGCACCCGCCGCAACCACGGCCACCGTTGCAACCACTATCATCGCGGCCACGTGCTTCCTCATTGTTTAGCTTAAATGTTCTCTTCCTTACTGCCTCTTCTTCTGGACACCCTCTAAAGGGCTAGCAGTGCCTGAAGAGAAAAGGCTTCAAACGTCAATGTTGTTTCTAGTGATGGCTGGCGGATGAAGTTTTTGATGGGAAAGGGAGTAACAGAAATCCGTTTTCCATGCAGATGAACGAGTAACATGGATGGTGATGAGAACGATGAAATCCATATAACAGTAGGTAGCTGCAGTTGGTCCATGATAAGCCCAAGATGTATAGAATATGTAGGTTAGGTTAATATAACAAAGTCCAATCGTGTCATGGGCTAGGCCAGATTCAAACACTTAAGTTAAGAAGCTACGACTGTCTGTTACGGGAGTATAGCCAGAGCCTGGAGGATAGTGGTGGCAGATTTGGCCTGATGTGGCTCAGTTCAGCCTTATCAAATTTAAAGTTAATAGTTTAAATTTGAATGATGAAATTTTCCCTTGAATTACAGCAGCAAACGCTTCCACTCAGACATCAGAAGTTCTGAGGCAAGAATATTTAAGTGACAAAAAGGTAATTGTTGTCAAATTACAAACTCTGGTGAGAATCTGAAACAATAGTCATAAAAAGCAACGAGTTTGTGCTAAGTTTGTTTTTCTAAAATATTTGCAATTATTATTCACGTGAAAATGTCAATGATAAAATTATTGTGAGGAGTCTAACCTCAAAATTTGAACATGTGGTTGCTAGAATTGAAGAATTTAAGGATTTAACTATCTTTAATGAATTAATGAATTCATTGACGAATTAATGACTTATGTGTTAGGTCATGAAGAAAGGTTAAGTGATTTCAAGAAAGGTTGAGGAGAAGGCCTTTCAAGTGGAGGGGGGCAATCTTCCTACAAAAGAAGGTTAGAAAATTCAGGAGGAGGAGGCAGAGGAAGAAGTAGACTTCGTAGTTGAGGTCATGGTAGTGGCAGAGGAAGAGGTCAATCTTCTGAATAAAGGCAGTTCAAAAATATCACCTTATGCCACTATTGCAAGAAAACGAGTCACAAAGAAGCTGATTGTTAGATCATGCAGAAAGACGAGGAAACATGGTAAATTTTACTAAAAATTTTGAAGAGTTTTTTTTGTAACAGCTCAGACCACTCGCTTGTAGATATCGCTTTGGACCTTTTTAAGTAGCTTGTAGTCCATACCCATTGGGCCTTTTTAAGTCGCTCGTAGTCCACACCCTTTGGGCCTTTTTAAGTCGCTCGTGGTCTACACTCTCATGATTTTATTTTTCCATCGAAGTTTTGATAGAATCCGGTGCGTTAGGGCATAGAAAACGTGTCTGCAAGAAGAAGGTATTCACACCCTTATAAAAGGTGTTTCGTTCTCCTTCCCAACCGATGTGGGATCTTACAATTTTCTCGATAATCAGTGCTCCAATCACACGTTTGGTTTAAAACCACTATTCAAAGAAATTGATGGGTCAAAGAAAAGAGAAGTTCGACTTAGAGATAACAAGCTGAGGCAAATTTCAGGAAAATGTATAATTTCCATCAAAACCACAAGAGATAATGTGAAACTCATTCATGATATGCAATATATTCCTAAATTAGCTCATTAACTTGTTAAGTGTTGGTCAATTGGTGGTTAGTAGATATTCACTCCTGCTTGACGATGGTGTTGTTTGATTAAAGAGAAAAAAAGGCCGAAAACATTTATTAACATACCAATAACACCAAAAAAGATGTTTTCACAAAAGAAATTCAACAGTAAATGATTGTGCCTTGATTGCTAAATCTAATGACGCAAAAAAATAATCAGAAAAAATGCATTGTTGTTGGTTATAGTCCATAATTCAAAGCATACAAGTTGTACAATATGATGATTGAAAAGGTAATACAGTAATAAAGAAGAAACTTGGAATTAGACAAACAATAAAGAACACTCAGATTTTCGTGTTCTAAGAAATAAAGAAAAATTCTTGAGCAAATAGCTCTAAGTGGCAGCAGTTCAACTACCAATGACTCATCTCTCTCTGGGTCTTTAATAAGCAATCAATCCACACTAATAAGCAACCCTTCTTCACTTTCAATCTTGTCTAGTGAAACACAAACAACAACCTTAAACTTCATGTCTAGCTCCTGAAGTTAATGAAGGAGAAGTCATGTCTCATTGTCGAGTTATAAAACAACCTCCTTAGATGGAAGATTATGAAATTACTAATTTTGCTTTGTTTCCAGATTGTGTTCTTGCAACCTTTAAGAATGCGGTCAAAGAAGAAAAGTGATAAAAAGCAATGGAAGTTGAAATTGATGCAATTAAAAAAATCAAACTTGGAAATTAGTTGATCTACTAGAAGGCAGAGATGTTATTAGGCTAAAATGGTTATATAGAACAAAGTACAATGTTGATAATCTAATACAAAAGTAAAAGGCACCTTTGGTTGTAAAAGGATGCTTACAATAGCAAGGTATTGATTTTGAAGAAATATTATCACTAATAGCTTGCTTATGTAAGAACTTTCTTTGCTTTAGTTGCTTAACTTAGCTGACATATAATGTCAATTTAATGTTAAATCTGTACTTTTAAGTGGTGAGCTAAAAAAAGAGGTTTATATTGCTCAACTTGAAGGTTTTACTATTAAAGGCAACGAAAGTAAGGTATAAAGATTAAGGAAGGCCTTATATGACCTCAAACAAGCCCCACAAGTATGGTATAACAAAATTGATTCTTATTTTCAAGAAAACGGATTTGAAAAGAGCAAAAAAGAATTTTTTGGTGGTATATCTCTATGTTGATAACATGGTATATATGGGGTCTAATGGGTCTATTGTCATTGAATTTAAGTCTTGCATAACGAAAAAAAATTGAGATGTCGGATTTGAGTTTGTTACATTATTTGCTTGAAATTGAAGTTAATCAAAGCAAAGATGGAATTTTATTTATAAAAAAATATGGAACTGATCATCTCAAATGATTTTGGTATGTTGAATCATAAGACTACTCCTACACACATGAATGTGAATGAGAAGCTCGTTATTGATGATGGTACTGGTTTGGAAAATCCATGGTTGTCTCATACAAAGGCTAATATAACTTTTTATATAAATGATGTGTCAAGATTTATGCAGACTCCATTAAAACATCACCTTGGGGTAGCTAAGAGGATCATATGATATGTTGTGGAAATTAACGATTTTGTTATTTGATACACTGAAGTAGCAAATTTTAAATTGGTTGGATTTGCTGACAGTAATTGGGCAGGTTGCTTATGTTAGTGAATATATAAAACCAATTAAGTTGGCCTCACACAACAATTTAAGCTATTGTGGTGAAACGGTTACTTAACATGGTATTAGAGCCTTTATGACCAAGGGGTCGTGAGTTCAAATCCTATCACCCACCTATTATTCAACACAAGATAGAATGGGTCTGTGCAAGTTTCAAACCCCAGCTTAAACTATTGTGGTGAAACGGTCACTTACCAGCTTGGATGATAGAAAGTGTACATCAAGTCATGTGTGTTCTTTTAGCTTAGGTGATGTTTCGAGGAGCTTAAAGAAGCCACATATTGTGGTTTCAACTTTCTTTTCTTAGCTTGCTTTTAGTTGAAGTTGTTCTGTGTAAGCTCATATATATATAGGCTTTGTTTCTACCTGTTTTAAAAAATGAATTAGCAGCATTCGGATTCTAGTAAAAAGCCTCATGACTTTGTCCTTTTTTCTGATCATCTTAGTAATAATGATACTTAAATTTTAAAATATTAGGTGAATATTATAATCATATATTAAAAAGAAAAGTAAAGTTGAAATTTTTTATAAACTGAAAAAAAAATTACTAATCAAATTTTTAGTTAATTATTATTGAATTTATGATTCTTATTGAGTTTTAATGAGAATATCAAATGTTCAAAGAAAAAAATTATTATAATTTTGTAGAAATGAAATTTTTTATAAACTTGTGAAAAAAATTAATTATTTGTGAATTTATAATTTTAGTACTTATAATTAGAGTTATTATTGAGTCAATTTAAATTTAGAGCATAGTTATTATAAAACAATTAATTTAATTATTTTTAAGTTTATAATTTTTTAAATCTGAATTACAATCTTTATTGAGTTAATTTAAATTTGGAGCTCAGTCATTAGAAAAAATTGTTTTAGCTTTCATACGTACGTCGAATTGAAAACGGTCAGAATTATCAAGCTGTCCGACTTTTAGGGGTTTATCATGTGCATGTGTCGCAAAGTTCGTCATCTTCCTCCAAGACTTTTCATTTTTTTCAAGTTGTAGATACTTGATTTATGAGTGTGAAACAAAGGAAAAAGAATCGAAACATCATATATGCCGAACCCTAACTCGTTTCACAGGTCACCGACCATTTCATAAGCAAAGACCAAAAGGGTCAAAAAGTCGAAGCAAAGTCCATTTAGTTGGTCGGGAGCATTGTTCTTCCTGTATGACCTCCATGTCTCGATGCCTTAATTAAGCACCAAGAAGCTCGATTTTGACCATTCATTTGAAGGAATTGAAGAATAATTAAAACGTTGGTTTGGGCGGGTACTTCTGTGGTTGGCTGGGGCGTGGCCCAGCCCACAGAAAGCATCTCACCGCCAAGAAGGAATTGTCCCCTTTGGTGCGTTGGGTGATTTGCGAGTCAAACCCAGGACCTCAGGGTTTTATTGGTTTCATGGACCACGCCTCTTACCACTTGAGCATACCAACAAAATCCTTTTGTCAGGGGTTCAAGTCGCAACTCTACCCTGACAGACCAAAGGGACAATTCCTTATGGGGGTGAGGTAACCAGGCCAGAATGTGGGTATCGGTCGCCACAACCGCTCACGAGGCGGGAGGTTCCCCCCAAACCAAACGTAATTGTTGATTAATGTCGTGATTAATCAATACAATTAGACTAACCTTATAATTGCAACATGCTAGATTAAAAAATTGGATGAACAAATACTTGAAAATTGAGGAACAATTGAGTCCATTGTTGTTTTCTGTAAAACAGAGTAATAGAGATGCAAATGATTCAAGATAATTAAAGCATTTATTGTATTTAGCCCAAAATGGTGATTACTTTTATAATTAGGCTTTGTATTTCTCTTATACGTGTTATTGGACCTGTGTTTATGGATTTGCTATGATGGGTAAGCTTGACCTATATTTTGTAGTGCACAGGAGGCCCTATTGCTAACCAACGTTAAATACAGTGGTTTCATTGAGAACTGCATATTGATTTAATCAGGTTTTAGAATAGCAGTAGTCAATCCTTTACACCTCTACCACTCTGCATCACCAAAAATAACAATGAACTCAAATGTTCTTCAGTTTCAGATATTTGTCCATCCAATTTTTAAATCTAGTATGTTGCAATTATAAAATTAGTCTAATTGTATTGATTAGTCATGACATTAATCAATAGTTTCGTTTAATTATTCTTCACGAATAGCTCCGGAATTTAGGTGAGGAAGTGGACGATTCATGACTTTTTTCACCGTGTTTAGATCTTCATGTCTCAATGCATTAAGCTCGAAGAAGCTTGATTTTGATCATTTATTTGTAGGAACAGCTCCAATTTCTGTGGAATTTAGACGAGGGAGTGGATGATTCATGCTTTGCTGCTCGTTTTTAGACCTTCAAAAGCAGTCCAATTCGGTGGGTTGTTAGGAAAGCGAATGGTTTCATTTAATGATTTATTCATTATGCATTTAGATTACATGTTTCACAAACATATAAAAAGATGAACCAAAATATTAGAAACTATGATATAATTAGAAAGATGGAGAAGAAGAGTACAGTGAAATTGAAACACAATCCCCAGATTTTGCTCTCCAGGGTTTAAAAAACACACCAAACCCCTAAAAGAAGGAAAGTCGCTTGCCTGATTCGAAAAAGGGTAAGTGGGTTGGTAAAGAAAGAGCTATTTCTTTTCAAAAGTCTGAAACCCTACCCACCTCCCAAAAAAGCTGTAAGACTCATCTTCAAGACGTAGGGAAAACTAAACATGGTCAACCGGTCAACCACGCAAAAAAGATGAACATATCATCGAAAACCCTCTTGGTGCATGAAAATGTAAGCAACCTCATAGCAAGAGCAACACATTGCAGGTGGTCCAGAAAAAAAAATGGTGACAGTCACAGGTCTTAGAAAAAAGGAAGATAAAAAGTAACAGCCTAAAAATTTCTGTCTTCGTTTGAGCGAAATACTACAGTAGAGCCTGTCGTAGGTTTCTGACAAGATCCTTCACTGTGATGGAGGATTTCACATCCATCTGCAAGAAATGAGTTTAAAAGGAAACAGTTGAGGTGGGATTGAACTGCCAAACTATACTCTTTTAATGTCTGTGAAATATGGTAAGTTGAAGAAGCAGAATTAATTTGAAAGGAAACCAGAAAGTTCACCTGGGCAATAACAGTAACGTTAATGGTGGAACTCCCAAATGGTATGACACTGGTGCTTGTAACATTTAGGTGGAACTTTTCTGCTTCGCTTAGAATTTTCAGTAAGCTTCCTTCCTGCTTTTCGCAATGGATTCTTATAAGCACATCACCGTCTGAAACTTTCGCTTCTATTTCAGGCAGGGAATGGATGCAGCAGCCGTCAGAGCTCCCTTCAGTTGAAGATGATTCATTGTCAATGTATACTTGAGACTTCTTCACGAAGATTACTGATTCTAATGATTTATTAGTAGATTGTTCTTCAAGTGTCTTCACAAGTTCTTCAAGATGTTTCAAGTACTTAAGAGCGTCTCCAAGAACAGACGCCTTGTCCGTCTGCAAAACCGAAGAATATATGAGAATCTATTTCCTGGGAAAACAGTCAGATTGGAAAGTTACCCTTTAAGACTTGCATTTATAATTGACACAGCAGAGACTAACTATATGTTAGTGAACTAATGCAAGTTGTGGTTAACTTTGTGCCTCACTAATCTACACCAGAGGAAAGTAGCAGCAATATAGGTTAACTTTACATGCAAATCGATAGCTTTACACAACCAAAGTCGTAAGTAAATTGCATCATGTAAATGTAATTGTTATGATAATAATATCGAAACAATCGAAGTCTGCAATTATGGTACGTAATTCCTGATGTATTACCAGCAAAATTCCGGTATTACTTATCAATTCTTCATATAAATCCTTGAAACAAGTAGACAGTTAATTTATACCTTCTTTAGTCCAGGTATAATAGCTGAAAGAGCAATGAATTGCTGGCTGATCTTCTCACGCCGCTTTCGCTCGGCCATTACATGGTCAAGTGCATGTACAGGAGTCCTACTCAGTGAAACAGCTGCCCTTTTGGTACCTTGACCATAGTTTGTGGAACCGTTAGAAATCAAAGAGGAGTAGTTCACATCTTCGTAGGTAATTCCAATCTTAGTCTTGGTCCTTGCGTTTGAGTCATGAAAGTATTGAGAAGTTGCCGGAGAGGAACTTGAGTTCTCGAAAGAGATGATCTGAGATGATGAAGAAGGAGAAGACTTAGAAGAAATTGGGTCTGTGGTGCAACCGCTCCAGCTGTTGGTCTTTAGCTGTTTCGTAGGCCTCTCAACTTCAGTTTCTGAAATCTGAATTGATCCATCGGTGAAGTTTTGTGTGGGTTGGAAGTTGAAATTCTGGCCATCGTTTGTGGAGTAGCCGTTGGAATAAAAAGACTGAAAATTCAGATGATCCATTGAGTCAAAAGGACTCAAAGGGAAAGGGTAATGATAATCAAAAGCTGCATCTTCCGTTCCCTGTGAATTGAAATTCAAACAAAACATAAATTAAAAAAGAGAAAAACTATAAATTGGATGAGAAATTCATAATCTTGTTAACTTGCAGATGATATTTACCTGTTCAGGCAACCAATTTGCTGATGAAAGTTCCATTAAAGCTACCTTGAATGTTTCCTGGACGATGGCCTGCAAGACCCTGCTAGAAGAATGAAACCAAGACGCCAAAACTTAGATTTTGAGCACCTGATACTTGTAATTCAATGATTTCAGATCTCAGAATCTTTTATATACTAACATATATTCCATATTATGAAAGTAAACCAGAAGGAATAAAAAACGTGCAGAAGAAACTTGAACTTTGAGAGGGAGAGAAGACCCAGAAAGGTTCTAAGCAGTTTACGAGTCCATTACACGAATTCTGCATCAAATTTATTCTTCATCTTTAGCATAAAAGCAGAAAAGGAAAAAAAGAAGACCGACCCAAGAAATTAAAGGAATTTACAGATGCAAAATAACTTCAAGACAACGAAAAACTTTATTTTCTTGCTATTTTCCCAGATGTTCACTAAAGAAAAAAAAAACATTGAGTCATAAAGCTAGAAATTCCAGATTTAAATTATATTTCTGGAGAAAGATAGCTACTGGATGAATGCATCTCCAGGAAATTGGTTTGTTTGTTCAACACAGACACACAGTCCTAAAGGGGTTATACTGGAGTTGAAAGCTTACCTTCTTCACTGAAGACCAAGAAGATAGGAGAGCTAAGACTTCCCTTTCTGATATATTTCAAAAGATACAACTTTTCAATCATCTTATAGATGAAGGAAGGCAATGGCTCGTCGTTGAACACGGTCTATACAGGCACATGTGAAAATGGTTTGGCCCTTCTCTTGTTCTCGGCTCTGGTCATTTGTTGACCGTGGATTATTCTTTACTCGCCAATTAGGTCTAGTATAAGTATACACGGCTTGGTTAGTTGGAATGGAAAGAAATGAACGACTAAGGAATGAAAAAAAGATAATTGATAATATATTAAGATTGGATAAATGATATTTTTGTATTTTTTTGGGGGCAATATTTCATATATATCTCGAATATAGTAAAGAATGAAAGTCGTATCTATTTTTATTTCTCATTATGTTCATTATAATTCTTGTTACTATTCCTCCAAAGTGAACCAAGCACACCTTAGGTTTTATGGTTAACTATTTAAATTGTTAGAGTATCTGATATTGACTAAACATGAAAATGTTAAAGAGTTTATAAGTGGTAAGGGTCAACTATCCAAACAACTAGTTCTAGTTATTTGGACAATATTTGACCCAAACTCAATTCTTGATAGTGGACTCTACACTCTGCTCATATTAAAAATTTAATATGGTACTAGGGCAGGTTTAGTCTGAATTATTAATTTTTCGGTTGTCCATCTAAATGTTCAATCTCAGTTGCACTTGAGGGGAAGTGTTAGAGTATCCTATGCTGAAATATAATTGGAGTGCATCTGGCATTGTTGAAGAATCGGGGAGCTATAAGTATGGGCCATAGCTAGGCATAATTTATGATAAAGCAATGCTTGAAGTTCTTGATGACAGAAAACTGGAAACAAGCTGGCACTATTGACAAACCTGCATCACTTAGATGAAGGTAATAATACGTGTTTAGCACAATCTAATCCACCATAGATAGCTATCGTTCATGTAGCCTAAGCACGTTTGTTGGCTTTTTTAAATACTGATGTGTGAATCATTTGTTTTGTCTAATAAATCATTATTGTGGCAACATTGTGCTGAGTGACATGCAAACTTCATTCATTAAGTTTAATTGCAAGATTATGTTGTGTTAAGTTGTGTGATCAATTTTAACATTTATCTTGTTGCTGTGGATCAACTAATTCTAAGTGGTTAGATCCAATCAAGTACATTATTTCTTCTCTTGGACAAAAGAACAACATCGCCACCAAAAGTAGAAAAAGGAGAAAGAAACGTTACCCATAAACAATATACAAGTACAGAAGAAAACATGGTTATTATAATATTGCATGTATGGTGTTACGGTCAGAGACTCATGAGCTCAACATTTACATTACATGTGCTAAAACTGACGAGAATTTATCCGGAAAGTTAGGGCACGTGGTGAAAATGACTAAAGAGGAACCTCGGGGGAAGCCATAGCAGGTGCCGGGTGTGGTGGCTTCATCTCCGAGTCTAAAATTGGATCCGTACGGTGGACTACCTTGAAAACACGGTTTTAATGGCGGCTCTGGGACCAATTTTAATGTTTACGGTCTTGATAACGAAGAATTTGTTGATAGTTGCGTTACCATTTTAAGTTGAGGTGTATTCGATTTTATAGTTGACCAATTGTGGGGGAACTCATAGTCCATGTTGGATTTAGGACAAAGTTTTAGTGGATAACAATATTGAATAAAAATAAAAATAAAAATATATTAAATACATATTTTAAATGTTATAAATTCCTTTATAAGCTTATATCATCTTTTTGTTCGATTCTTAAAGTGAATAGTTTTTCGGTTTAATCTATTCTAACTATTCTTATTATTTATTAAATAATTCATCAATTTTTTTAATTGACTAGTTTTATAAATTATAATAAACTAATTAATTTTTATTTAACAATCTATTTTTTCAATTAAATTTTAACTTCGTCAATAAGAAAAATAATTTTCTTCTTTAATACTATTTCAAATTCTTCAAGTTCAATTTTTATCATACATCGTTTTATGATAATTTAATATTAATTTCAATTCATTTTTTTTGAATAAAATCAACATTAGCGCAAAAAACAGACAAAGGCAGGGAAGACAAAGAAAACTAACCCAAGCTAACAGGCTTACCCCGTACACTCGAAACCTAATAGCCTTTCCCTCTCAACAATAACAGAAGCCGAACAATCTAAATTTAAAATGAAAACTAAACAAGAAGGACGATCAGTCCGGTGATGTGGGTTTGCATGTAATAAGGCTACCCTAGCTAAAGCATGAGCCGCCTTATTGGCAATCCTACGCGTCAATTGAAAGGACAAGTGAAGGAAATGTCGCTTGAATGATAAACAAC
This sequence comes from Erythroxylum citrifolium, assembly GCA_026284465.1. Taxonomy (NCBI): domain Eukaryota; kingdom Viridiplantae; phylum Streptophyta; class Magnoliopsida; order Malpighiales; family Erythroxylaceae; genus Erythroxylum; species Erythroxylum citrifolium. The sequence continues at coordinate 6,029,018 of JANKOE010000206.1, read as the reverse complement.
CAAGGGTCAAAATTTCAATCTCAGACCGATTCGGCAAAGGAGCTAATATTGATTGGACATCTGCCAAACAATCCGACTCCACAATGACCTTGGCAAGCTGTTGGTCTTTTAGCCAAGAAAGAGCTTCCTTTATAGACATAATTTCGGCAAGAACAAGGTCAAACAGGGCAGGGAAAAAACCTGAAATAGGAGTCACAAACCTACCTCGTGCGTCCCTAAGAACCGCAACAAAGTCTTGTTAGTATAAGTCGACTTGTATGGGATATAAGGCGACTTATTTTGTCACGATTCCAATAAGGCGACTTGTCTAGTGCGATAAGTCGACTTATGTACGTATTGTGA
>JANKOE010000206.1:6018341-6028576 GCA_026284465.1 Erythroxylum citrifolium | reverse complement strand
TAAAACGAAAATCTAAGAGAGACCAACGTAGAAATAATACCTAGACCTCACCTTGCACATGAACGGCAAGACCAACATTTACACTCGTACAGAGAGAGAGAGAGGCAAGACCTAATCCTTTTTCCAATTCAATTTTTTAAAACACTGATTTTCTTTAAAATATATCTTTTATATATATATAGAAATTAAAATACATCTTATGCATTGTTAAGTTTATCACAATTCCCAATGCAGTTCTTTACCTTTTTTTTTTTACTTTTATTCACGTAATTTAACCTTTTAAATATTTTAATGTGGTATTTTAATATATTTGGTTTGAAACTCTTTTGAGAGGTGGATTGAATTTTACTTATTGAGATTACTTCCAAGGTTGGTGAATCCAACTTTTTGGGACAATGTAAGATACTAAATGATAATTATAAGATTATAACCTTTTGGCACATTTAAATTACGCGATTTTGGACATTATGTAGCCATCCATGTAAGAATAATCTTGGAATGGGAACAAAGAACAAACTATATATTAATAGACTAGAAAATCTACATCGCTAGCTGGCCTTCCCATCATTGTCTATCATGTGCTAAATTTTGCTACAACAATTTTATTGAATGACTTTCTCGAACTTTTATTAGTTGTTAATAGAATTCTTGAAAACAGAAATTATTATTTCACAAAAATTTTAAGTTATAATGCCACTGCTCATAAATTAGTCTAAATTTTTATTGATAATCGCTAATGTAAAATCAATTTTAGGTCTTTTAAACATTTTCTTTTAAATTTTATGTATTGTATTTAGCCTAATTTTTTATTTAGTAATATTTCCCGTTTAGTTATTTAACCTAAATAATTTCCTAATTATTTTTTTGTAACAGCTTGTTTGATCTATTCTTACATCTGCCTTTTTTTTCTGATTTGTGTATCTATTTACTTATTTTATATTTTATTCTTATTGTTTACTTTATTCTATATTTATTGTGTTATGAATTTTACATGTTTGTATATTTTAATTTATATGCATTTATCTATAGTATTAGTATTTTTTACGTCTTTATTTTTTTTATTTACAGTATTCTATTTGACTCAGTAAGACTCTTACCGGGTGTTGTTATTGTTGTTGTAAAGATTTCGCTTATAAATTGGATTTGCTTGTCCCTACTTAAAAATAAAAAATATACATTCCCTAAATTTAATTCAAAATAATTGGATGTTAGACCAATTTGTGGATAATTTTAGAATAAAATAGGCCAATTTGATGAACAAATACAAATGAATTTAATTATATATTTATGTGGCCAAATCCTTAATTTTTAAAATTTTAATAAATCACTTAAAAATGTTTAATATGAGTATGCTTAAAACCTATACGGTTCAACATATTCATGAACCTAAATGCATTAAGTTTAATTTCTATCTTTATATTTAATTTAAAAACATTCTAATTTCTTACGATGAAATTTATAAGCGAATCTTAAACTGTACGGTCTATGTTCCCACCAGTTACCCAACTGTCAACATCTTTGATGACACCTGAAACAAGCTTAAGCTCTTCCAATCACATGATAAGCATGATCAGATCGTTGAAATTAATTAATGCCTGCAGTTTATTTCAATTGCTTATGAAAAAGTCGGATTTGGGAAGTACTGTGTCACGACCGATGTTTTAAAAATCGGACCGGTGATTGAATCGGAGAAGCAACTGATTCAAAGGTTAATGGTTTAACTGAAATTCAACCATGGTTGAACCGGTGATTAATAAATATATAAATTTTTATTTTATATATTATATATAAAAGATAATTTTTAAATATGTTATTTAATTATTTATTTATCTAATTGTAAACTTAAACCTTTAAACTTTAAAATATACAATTTTTAAAAAAAATTCGCCAAACACAATACAAAATAAGATAATAAAGTTCACTAGTCATATTTCATCAAAAAGATTAAAAAAAGATCACTAATCATAATATTTATTCAAATTGAAATCATCAAAATCAAGGCATTTTAAATGGACTGGCCGGTTCTTTCTTTCACCGGTTCAATGGTTTTTACCAGTCCAACCGCAAAATGAACGAGTCAATCACTCACAAAAAATACGGACTAAACCGGACCGTTTTATACTCCGATTTACCGGTTCTCTGATCCGACCGGTCAGTTTGGTCCGATTTTCAAAACAGAAACTTAATTATAATGCAACAATGAACAAACCTTCTCCTCACTTTCGTAACGTGTCCATCTGTTGAGACAATTGCCCAATTCTGGCTAAATTAATTAATTTCTTAAATTTAATAACCCCATTAGGTTTACCTCGGAAAAGCACTGTTTCGTTGCTTATCACATGGTTGCTTGGATCAGCATACCATCACAGTGACGTGTTACATATAAGAATTAGGTTTATTGGACTCGTTTAGAACTTAAGCCATTATTTTTAATTTTGTAAACTGGTGAATTTAGAAAGACTAGATCATTATGTCATTAATAGAACCAACACAAATATAGTTTATGTGAAGTGCAAATTGAAAGTAAGAAATCAGCTCAACCTATACCATTTGATGAGAAGATGACCGATAGAATTTGCAGATATTTTGATTCGAATTATCACCAATTGATACTTAATGATCGTTCAAGGATATCCTAGTGTAAGACATGGACTAAGTCGTAACTCGTAAGTGAGAAAAGGTTATGCATTGGTGACCACATACATACCAATACTGTTTTCATTTCTTTCTATGATGGCTGTTAAGAAGACATTACATCATATATGGTATGAAAATGTCGAAGTTTTTCATTTTTCACATGTTAACAGACATTTTAACGAGGGAGCAAGTCAAAAGCATATCTGCATTGACAAAACGACATCAATCCAATTCCATCTGAACAAGAAAGGAAGGAATAAACTGAATAGAGTGCTAAATACAATAGATTATCTGGAAAGGCAGGCTGTACTTTCTTTCTACATTAATATCATGAATAGCAATACCCACACGGCGGGCTTTATCTGCATTGATAAAATGACATCAATCAAATTCCATCTGAACAAGAAAGGAAGGAAGAAACTGAACAGAGTGCTAAATAAAATAGATTATCTGGAAAGGCAGGCAGTACTATGATGTAAGTAAATTCAAATCCTACATTTGTTTATTCGACTTCGATGACAGCTATAAAAAGGGAAGACTATATAAAGAAAAGGGACTATTCAATTGATAACGTTGAGCCGATGGTTAAATTAATGTCACCAAATCCGATTTTTCAGGAGTAAGTAAAAGGCAATTAAGTTTGTTTAGCGAAATATGAAAGCATCGGGACCAGATCATTTGTTCCATAATTGCTGTGCCAGTGCTGTTCTATTGCATTTGATCCATACATTTATATGGGACCCACAAAAATATGTGGACCAGTTGCAATAGAACAGCACTGGCACAACAATTATGGAACAGGTGATTTCATTCCGAAAGCATCCCATAGAAAGATTTATGATTAACTTTCGTGGTTAAGACTTTAGAGTTTCCTAAACATCTTTTCCAATCTTTAATTAATTCGGAGAGAGGTCGACTTGCAGCTCAATTATGTGAATTAATTCACCTTATTTTGGAGTTTTTTAATTAATTCAGATTAATTAATTAAGCACGACATTGCTCAAGTCATCATCCTGTCTCACACTGACCTGTATTTTGTACTTATCCACATCTTAGTCCTAAAATGTAAGCTCGCATACCTTGTTTTGTTATATCAGTCATTCACTTGTTTTGTTAATCACATTAATAAAATATTAATACCAAATTTAAATTGAATTTTTCAATCTTTAAATTTTAAATATTTAATTGAAATTTTAAAAATTATACATTAAAATGAACAAATCTAATGTGAATCAAACAGACAACTGCATTATTGAATACCAGCGTAAATTGGAAAAAGTAAAACTTACAAGTACGGTTAACTAGTTGGATTATACCGAGGAATTTGAAAGGAACTCAACTCGCCATTATTTTTTGTTCAAATCTCAAGAAAAACATGTGTGGAATCGAACAACTGGACTTTAGGAAGGAGAAAACTGCAAAAAGACAAAAGTGTGGAATCGAACTTCTAAGCAACGTGTGCCTCGATAACCATACACAACGGTACTTTGCGGTCAACCATAAACCACGCAAAAATGTGAAACGAAAAACCTACTTGGTCTACGCAACTTCACGGCAAACACAAGCTTTTGCTAATAATTAATGGCGATTCGGGTATGTAGTAGGCTTCAATTTTGAATATTACACGCAACTTCGTTGGACGGAGTGAATTTTGATTCTTATCAGTTCTTCACATCAACTTCAGAAGAGCCACTCTTAGATTTCTAACCAAATCCTTCACTGTCATCGATTCCTCGTCATCCATCTGCAGAAACGCAATTTCACCTATGTCACTCAAACTCATAAAACAGAAACCGTTTACCAGATCAGATGATAAGTTAATATTAGTTTTAAGGTAATCTGACAATATTCTTTACACTAGGCACACTTAAAGATGAACTGTAAACACATATACTTGATGTTCATGTACTTATATGTTGTGAATGAAGTCTCAGTTTACTGATATGTGATTAGCTTCTAAAAGGGTATTGGAAAACAGTACGTATCCAAGCAACCATGGTAATGTGAGGTGGAATTTCCAAATGGCAGGACACTGGTAGTAACAAAAGATAGATGAAGATTAATCTCCATTGCATTAATTAGTATTTTGGCAAGAACACCATGTCAGTGTATTCGTGTGAGTAGATCCTTGTCGGAAACTGTTGCTTCGATCTCCAGGAGAGCCGAATTGAAGTGATCCTCGAAGAATTGTCTTTGATTAGTGTGGTTGAATCTTAAGGATATCTTCAATTTTACATGGAATTACTTATCTCAGGTCAAGTATGTTATTGATCTTATATCTCTTACAAGTCTTACTGGTAATAAAATTGTCAACACTCTTATTAAAATTAATGCTTATTTTCCTGCTTATGGTGGCTCTCCTCTTCCTAACATTAATTTATATTGTTAGTTTGTTGACATTGCTTATGATTTTTACATTGTTAATTAGTTCTTGATAGCTCCCCACATTACTCATTATACAATTGTTTTCTTCGTATATTCTTCGTTACATATCAAAGGTATCATGTTATATGGTCTTTATTACTCTAACTCATCTTCTCTTCAGTTGCAAGGTTATCCAGATGTTGATTGGGCTATTGTGTTTCTCACTTATTGATCACTTATCATTTGGTGTAGTAAGAAGCAAACCTCTGTCTCCCAGTCCAATATTGGAGTTGAATATTGAGTTCTTACTAATACTGCTTTTGTGCTTCTAAGGCTTCGTTGGTTACTTTTGTTGAAATCAGGCTGTGATCAAATCACAAGCATATCAGAAAACAAAAAGTTTACGGATTCCGAGTGGATTATGATAATTGAATAAATTTGAATAAAACATAAAACGATTTAGAAATCGTACCTTGTTTGCTTTTTGTTGAAAAATATTTGAAACATTTTTCGATTGATTAATCACGAGCTGTTCAAGTGTCCAGCCTCTGATGATATCCACAGAGCAATTCTCAATCTGATTTGAGAGGAAGGAGACAAAAAGTGTCAGCTTATAAAAAGCTCTTCCCTTTAAATAGAAAAAGTCATAAGAGTATTTTATTAAAATTAAATCTCTTTAATTATAATTAAATTCAAATTCAAATTATTTAATTTTCATAAAATTAAATATCTCATATTTGATCCCCAAAGTTTCTCAAACTTTATAATTAAGTCTAACTTAATTAAATTGATTTTTCTTTCACAAATTGCTCTTTGATGTGTGACTCATTAGGTTCCTAATAAATTGTTAATGATTATAAATTCTAATTCTAATTCACAATTAGAATTGGATAGATTAAAATTTCTTTTAATTTATCTTTAATTTTATAATTAAATAATTCATAATTATAAATCATGATTGACGTCTAGAAACATGTCATGATTTCTCAAATATCAGGAATGTCAAAATGATTGACTTAACCTGCCAATGCATGGTTATAATGTATAATTTAATCGTTTCGTTATTCAATATCTTAATTAGACAGAGTATAGATACAGTGTCTACTCTTATCATCCAATCATGCTTATTCTTGCTAATTAGTAATTGATTTATAATTAAAATTTGAAAACTCCTTTTAAAATATTAATTCACTCTGGCTAGAGAATTCCATAAATCATTCATAATCAAGAACAGTAGAATATTTTCTCTAATTACTTTAGAGTAATGAATCCTATATTGACTTACTCGACTATCTAAATATAGTTCATACTGTATCCGATTACTACCGACTGAATTATCCTAGGACGATTTATAAGTAGCATTAAAATACAGTAATTCTCATACTAGATTTTTACAAACCCTTGTTTCCCAGTCTAATATTAGAGTTGAATATTGAGTTCTTACTAATACTACTTTTGTGCTTCTAAAGCTTCGATGGTTACTTTAAGGTAATGGGCATTCCATCTCCATTTGCTACTCTTCTGCACTGTGATAATCTATGTGCTATATAAATTGATGTATTTTATGAATGCACAAAATACATTGAAATTAATTGTCACTTTATGCATTATCATGTTCATTATAATACGATTCATCTTGTTTATGTCTCCTCTCAAGACTAGATTGCTCATATATTAGTCAAACCTCACTTTACTTTGTAATTTTGAGAGCTTGTTTCTAAACTCAAATTGCCACCTTCTTTACCATCTTGAGTTTAAGAGGGGATGATAATAATAATATATATTGTAATCAATGCAAATATATTTATGCACTAATTAAGTTCTTTCCTAACTAAATTCTTCTTTATTTAAGTTTAAGTTCTTCCTTAATTAGGCTCTTCTTTATATTTAAGTTTCTTCCTAACTAGTTTAATATTTCTGTATATGAATAGGTTCATTCTATGAATCAGCATGAATCCAGAGCTAGAATAAGAATCTCTCATGTAGAGATTGAGAGAAGATGGAGCCAGAAATGAGTATTCGAGTAACTTCGTTGGATAAATGTGTATTTTTCACCTTAGGACATGTTGATGGCAAGTGGGTTGGTTTGTTTTATTGTCCTATTTGTTTTAAGTAATGTAAGGCATTATAATGGTAGGTTGTTTGTAATTCTACACTCCTTTTTTTAATTAAATCCTTATTTAATTTCTCAAAAAATTACATACAATACACATAAAACAATTCATTTTCTATTAATTTCCACTCAAAATATTCTTATTATGACATTTTCTCTATTTTTAATTAATTTTTATGAATAAGAACAAATTAAAAAATCCTTAATAGCAAGTAGTCCAACATTATGTATGCATTTAATTAATAAGGAGAATTATGAGGGCTTGAATTTTGCACTCCGTTGAATATGAATAATAATAAATAATGAAGTTTTAAAGTTTTTTATTTTAGTATACAAAATTTACAATTTTTAATTAAATGTCTAAATTTTAAAAGATAAGACAATTTAATTTAAAAGATTATTTTATTTATATTTTGTTAATATGGTATAACTAATTTGAATAATAATATTTCTGGAAAATTGAAGGGAGTAATAGTTTCGCAGACTTTTCAATTTTATCGTGGACGTCTCTTGTACAAACAAAAATAAAAGTAATCAAAAGCGAAATAATAAAGAACATCAAAAATTTGATAACGCAATTCGGCACATCTTGCCTAAGTCTACGGGGCCTTCATCCAGATTAATACTTTCATCGAAGTACAATAGATTTACCCAAGGCTTTACTGAGCCGACACCACTCAACCCTTGACACTATCACTCATCCTCACTTCCCGTGAAAGTATTTTACACCCAATAATACGACCGCCTCGTACTAACCTCAACAGAGGATTTTCTCAATTAATGTTTTAACGAAACAACAATAAACGAATAACTCAAGTGATTAGAATAATAAAGAACGAAAACTAAATACAATTGAGATAGGAATGAACGACTTCCCAATAAATTCAGCTCCTTCTAAGACAGATCTAAAAGTTATTTACCAAGTAAATTGTCGTAGTCAGCTGCTGGGATTTTGCGCCTAACTTTAATTGTGAATCTTGAAAACTCCACTGGCAATTTGACGTTGACGAGTTAGAAATATGGATAGCTGATTCACGCAATGTTAAAAGCAAAATCACATCTGCACCAAAATCTCCATCGACAACCCAGCTAACAAGCACACTTAAGACAATAGACACTTCAGCCCAGTTGGTCACGAGATGCTCAAAAAGTCTTCATAAGATGGAGTTCTTCTAATAACCAATGAGCTATAAAATCTAAATAGACTATCTTAAGGAATGTTTTCACAGAGAAAAGACGTTGTGTAAATATCGTATAATGTGTAATGAATTTCTTATTTCACTTTATATCTTTACACTGCCGAGAAAGTGTATATATATACAAGTGTAATGGCTATATCTGTACAATATCCATACGGTTACAACAGAAATAACAAAGGTATAAAGATGAGATTCCTTCTAGAATGTGTGTGTTAGTCTGTTGCTGTTGGGCCTGTTATTGTTGGATGGGCTAATGGACTGGCGGAGGAATCAACCGAGTGGTCTCTTACATCCCCCCGCAAACACAAGCTTCGTGGGCTTCGAAGGTTGAGTTTGGCACATAAACTGAAGTGTCGGTCAAAGGTCATAGGTTTAGTAAAAATGATAGCGAGATGGTCGTTCGAACAGATATAGTTGATCTCGAAGCTTCCAGCAGCGACGCGATCTCGAAGGAAATGCACATCAATTTCAATGTGCTTCGTTCAAGCGTGGAAGACATCATTTTGCGACAAGGCACAAGCTCCATTATTATTGCACCAGATGACAGGACGATGAGAGGGTGAAAACCCTAATTCAGAGAGGAAAGATAATAGCCAAAGAATCTCGGTCGGGATGGTGGAGAGCTCTCTATATTCAGCTTCGGTACTAGAGCGAGCAACAACGGATTGCTTTTTGGAGCTCCAATGGACGAGATTGCCACCTAGAAAGACACAGCCGCCGGAGGTGGATTTGCGATCGTCAATAGATCCAACCCAGTCAGAGTCAGAAAAAGGCATGAATTTGTAAGGGAGACGAAGAAGAACTGAAAAAGAGCTTGTTATCAGCGGTACCACGTAAGTATCGAAGAACCCTCTTTAAGGCAACCCAGTTGGCTGAAGGGGATTCACCAAAAATTGACTTAATTTGTTTACAATGAAACTGATATCTGGTCAACTATGGCACAGGTATTGCAGTCCACCAACAAGACTGCGATAATCGAACGAATTTGCGATGGGGTCACCAGCAAAGGCAGAGAACTTCTGACCAGAAGCGACAGGAGTGGAACACGGCTTACAAGTAAGCATATTGGCCCTCTATAAAAGATCATAGATATATTTTTGTTGAGATAGATACAAACCCGTAGGGGTGCGATGAACTTCAAAACAAAGAAAGTAGTGGAAAGGGCCAAGAGTCTTGAGGGCAAATTTGTGCTGTAAACGTAGAATGAGCTGGTGAATGGCCTCTCTGCTGTTCCCAGTAATCAGTATGTCATCAACATAGATTAGGATGTATAGTTTGATGTTATGTTGATGAAGATAGAAAAGGGATGTATCACACTTAGAGGGTGTAAAGCCCCATTGTTGGAGAGTCTGTTTGAGGGTGAAGAACCAGGCACGAGGTGCCTGTTTGAGCCCATATAGGGCTTTAGAAAGCTGACACACATGTGTAGGATAGGATGAATTAACATACCCTTGAGGCTGATGAATGTAGACCTCCTCATGTAGAACTCCATTTAAGAATGCATTATTAATATCAATTTGTTGAATATCCCACTGAAAAGAGACTGCTAGAGATAGGATGACCTTAATGGTGGAGGATTTGACCACTGGGCTGAAGGTCTCAGTAAAATCCACACCAGGGTTTTGAGTAAACCCCTTTGCCACCAGCCGAGCCTTTGTTTTGTCAAATGAGCCATCTGAGTGATATTTGACACAAAACACCCATTTAGTGCCCAAAACATTAATGCAAGGTTGATAGGGGACAAGAGTCCAGGTCTGGTTTTGATGTAAGGCATGCATTTCAGCATCCATAGCAACTTTCCAAATAGCATCCTGTAGGGCAATGGAAACAGAGGGGGGGTTCTGTGATTGGTGAGGGAGAGATAGGGGCATGGTACAATTTGGGTTTGAAAATGCCACTCTTGGAGCGAGTTTGCATGGAAT
>JANKOE010000206.1:5990439-6003553 GCA_026284465.1 Erythroxylum citrifolium | reverse complement strand
CACTACCGGTTGAACCTCTAAACCTTAAACCTTTCCTTCGACCGGTTCGATGTCCGGTCCGGTTTTTAAAACATTGAAAAATAGATTCATTAATTGATATGAAAAATCTACTCAAAAAAGTTATTTGAGAGATTTTTTTTGGACAAAAGTGCTTCTTTATCTTTCGGTTCCTTTTCGTCTTGGAACTTCATTCCGAATTGTATTCGGTTTCTATTTGCTTAATTGAATCAGTTTTTTCCCCTAAAAAAAAAGATGTATTTTGACTGCCAAAAAAATTATATCCATTAAAGAAGCGTTTTTTTATTTTGCAATTAAACACTCATTTTTCTTAAAAAAAAGATTTTATAGTGAAGAAAAATATTTATTAGCCTTCCAAAAGTCCATCCAAACAGGTGTCTGATGTCACTAACATCATAATTCAACTCACCTCTTACACTTAATTCGAATTAATTAAAATCAATGTAAATAAATAATTAAAATTATTATAATAAATTATTATTTAATTTGACATTAAAAATTGTGATATAGACAATATTTAATTGGTTCAAATGTAATGTTTATATTACATGTAATTTATTGTTATTTTTTAATTAAAAATTAAAAATTTTAAAAAAAATTAAGGAATTTTTTAAAAGTAGCAATCCATAAACTACATCAACATTATTTTAATAGAAAAACAACTCAAAATCGGAACCGCCTCATTAGTCATTATCATCCGTGAAACAAACAAACACCTCCATCATTGGATACCAACGTAATTGCGAAAAGGTGCTATAGTGAGCTAGTTTGATTACACCGAGGAATTTACAGGGACTTTGACAGCACGTTATGTTCAAATCTCAAGAACGAAAAAACAAAACAGTTAAGGGATCGAACTCCTAAGCAACGTGCGCCTCGATAACCGTATACAACACGAATTTGCGGTCAACCCTCAACCACGCAAAAATGTGAAGCGAATAACCTACTTGGTCTATGCAACTTCACGGCAAACACAAGCTTATGCTAATATTTAATGGCGATTCTGATATGTAGTAGGCTTAGATTTCGGATACTGCACGTAACTTCGTTGGACGGAGTGAATTTTGATTCTTATCAGTTCTTCAGAACAGCCAGTCTTAGATTTCTAACCAAATCCTTCACTGTCATCGTTTCCTCGTCATCCATCTGCAGAAACATAGTTTCATCTGTGTATCACTCAAAAACTCATAAAACCGAACCATTTTCTAGGGACGATAAGTTCATATTTGTTTTTAAAGTTAATTTGACACTATTCTTTGCACAAGGCGCACTCAAAAGATGAATTTGTAAACACATATATTTGATGTTCATGTACTTATATGGTGTGAATGAATCTCTGTTGAGACACTGATATGTAATTAGCTTCTAAAAGGGCATTGGAAAACCGTACGTACCCGAGCAACTATGGTAATGTGAAGGGTGGAATTTCCAAATGGCAGGACACTGGTAGTAACAATAGAAACATGAAGATTCTCCATTTCATTTAGTATTTTGGCAAGAACACCATTTCTTTTCTCGCAGTGTATTCGTATGAGTAGATCCTTGTCGGAAACTGTTGCTTCGATCTCCGGGAGGGCCGAATTGAAGCGACCACCAGAGTTTGAATCGTCAAATGAAGAAGAGTCGTCGTCGGCAGATAGCTGAGACTTCCTGACAAGAACCACTGATTCCACAGTTTGCTTCTTGGTCTGCTCTTCCAGTTCCTTAACTCTTTCCTGAAGTTGTTTTACATACTTGATAGCATCTCCGAGGACAGAAGCTTTGTCCATCTGAAAAAATAATAATAATCATGAACATGAATCATTCATGATCTAGTGCCATGTATAGAGAATAGGACTATGAATCCATAATACCTTCTTCAGGCCAGGAACAATGGACGATAGTGCTATGAATCGCTGGCTAATCTTTTCTCTCCTCTTTCTCTCGGCCATAATATGGTCATGTGCAAGCGCAGGATTTCTAGTCATAGACGTGGATTTAGATCTCTTGTTACTTGCTTGGTTGCTCCTTGACTCGTAACGATTCTGGTTTTCATAAGAAACCTTCGAAATAAAAGGCCGAAAGTTCATGTTCCCCGGAGACAAAGCCTCTTCCTTTGGGTTCAGGTTGAAGCCTAGACACCTGAGTAGCTCCTGGGAATCGTTTGTTGGTGAAAATGAGGCCTCAAAAGAAAGAATCTGAGAGTTTGTAGAAGAGGGTGTTGGTGGTTGTTCAGCTGTGATGCCTGAGTTCCAGTTGCTGGTTTTCTGCTGTTTAGATGGCCTCCCAAAGCTATTTCGAGTAACATCTAAAGCGGAATTGCTTATGATATGAGTTTTTAGATTAGGGTAAGAGGAATGTCTATCCAAAGATAAAGATTTATGGAGATTTTCTCCAACTGAAGTTGTCATATTTTGGGCGGTGAACCCATCGACAGAGCTGATATTGCACTGAGAAATTAATTGGTAATCGTCCATACTCTGCAAAAGCAAGACCATGATCAACTTAAAAGAAAACAAATAAATGGCTCCACACAACTCATAATCAAGTCGGGATTTAATTAAAATCACAAGAAAAAGAGACTTGGATCTTATAATCAAAATCCTTGAACTTATGTGGCAATTGAGGAACATTACCAGGTCTGGGAACCATCTAGCTGATGCTGTATCCATGAAGCTTCTTTGTTTCCTTTATATGAAGACCCTGAAGGAATTCCTGATCAGTGCACCAATTCCTTCTCTATATTACAACACTCTAGCCTGAAAACTAAAACCAAACCCAGACCTATAGGTACCCAAGAACTTCTGGTTGATCAATATTAGCTTTTAACCTAACTCTCTGACCGCTGACTAAATTCTGGTTTATCCAAGTATTGAAGAACAATCACAGAATTACCATTTTCTTGGAAGGGCTAAAATGGTTTTTAATCTGGTTTCCTATCCAACAACAAACGATGATGTTCCCTTATTATAGTCCATTTCTGATGCACGAATGCATCTCCTACCCACGTGTGAACATTTTGTCTTTACTTAAGACTGTCTCATTATCCAACAGAAAGCCTTTCGGAAGCAAGATGGGATTGACTTAAACAAAAGACCAACCTGACATCGATTGAGACACTATGTCAAGGTATCGAGTAAAGAAGCAATATATTTCTTATCATTGCCCACCAACCTAAACCTTGTTCCCATTGCAAATCTTCAATGATCTTGATGTGATTCTTGTGCTTACTTGGACTATTGTGTAACATACGGTTCATTGACTTTGTTTTTGTTATTAGGAGCATTTATATAATCCTGTTCCTAATAAAAAAATGAACTAATTACCAATATAATTATATTTCCTTGCTTTTAAAAATAAGGCTATTTATTGGGATTAGGATTTATTAAAAATAATAATACCAACTCTATTTTTTCGTGACTCAAAATTTAGTCAAATAATTTAAGATCTGTTTAATTTAATTTAATTTCAAACTAAAATAATATTATTTTGATTAATTATATTAAAATAACTTTGTTTTGATAAATTGAGTTAGACTGAAATCAAAATTCGATCAGCTTGAATATCCAAATTTGCCAACCATAGGTTATCCCTTTTTTTAACCAATAGACTTTACAATTTACTAGCCAATTTGATAAATTTCAGAAGAACAAGTCATTTCATTTGTATGAAGGTGAAGATCGAATTAACTCCTGAGCTCATGATTGAATTCTGAATCTAGTAGAACTACACAACCAAAACAAATAGTCAAACTGAATTCTCCAAAGTACAACTCATAACAATTGGTAACATCAATTCATGTCCATCATCACATTATTACGAATTCATTATTGGATTAAGCTGTTAGGAAGAGTTTGTTAGTGAATATATAAAACTAATTAAGTTGGCTTCACACAACAGTTTAAGCTATTATGGTGAATCGGTCACTTAACATGGTATCAGAGCCTTTATAATCAAGTGGTCGTGAGTTCAAATCCTACCACCCACCAATTATTCAGCACAAGGTAGAGTGGGTCTGTGCAAGTTTCAAGTCTAAAGGGCTTTCACTTGAGGGGGTGTGTTAGTGAATATATAAAACCAATTAAGTTGACCTCACACAACAGCTTAAGCTATTATGGTGAATCGATCACTTAGCAGAGTTTTACATCTAAAAACATATTATTTTTCTTGAACGGAAAGATCTTCCTAATCTAACTATTGTTGCATTAAACCTGGCAAAATCGTGTGTCAATTATTGGATAAATGTTTATATATAACATAGTTGCTGTATATTTATAACTTGTAATAATTATAAATAACATAAACGTTATGATAATAAAACCATCTGTTATCGTAATATTATGATAATTCACAGAAGGGTTCGTCAGAGAGGAACCGAAACCATAGAAAAAAGACAAAACAGGGGTCTGGTCCTAATCATTATTGACGACAGACAGATCAGAATCCTATACATAATCCAGAGATGTTCTTCCTACAAGCCTACACAACAAAACAAAAAGGTTAGGTACCAAGTTGTCCTATTCGAAGGATGCTGCTTGCAACTTCAGATTTCATGTAATGAATTTGTGTTATTGAATTAATTTTATTATTTAATCTTAAGTTATCTACGTTTTAAATCATTTATTTGAATGTGATATTAATTGCTTACAAGAACATATCTAATATGTATTATTTGTTTGTAATTTATTCAATATCTATAAAAATGAATTAAAACCATTAATTTTATATTTTTATCATAAAAAATAGAATTTATAATTAAAGAATAAAAAGTTTGGGGTTCTATGTTACAGTTTGGCAAAATATTTTTTAGTTATCTGATGGAGTTGGTGCTTTATAAGACAACCTGTCATGTCGCATCAGACACGTACCACGTTGATGCAAGTACCATTTTGTCTCATGTATATATTTATATTGATTAATTATTTAATAAATGATATTATGATCTCGCATTTTTATTTATGTTAAAAATAACATTCATACTTATCGTTTGAAAACAATCTGTCAATTAAGAATAAAGCTGCGTTTTAGATTTCACGACTTAGCAAGATTTTTTCTTAGTGTCATTGTTGTTAGTAGTTTTAGTTTTATTGTAATTGCCTTATTTGTTCCGCTTACACTTGACAGGCTCTTACTATTTTCAAAATTGAGTAAGCTTCTCTATGTTAAAATGACAGTTTCATCACAATAGTTTAAGCTGTTATATAAAGTTAATTTAGTATATTTTATATATTCATTAAGACACCACTTCAAGTGAATTTTTTGAGCTTGAAACTTACACAAGCTCACTCAACCTTGTACTAAATAATAAATAAGTGGTAAGATTTGAACTCAAGACCATTTAGTTACAAAAACTCTAATATCATGTTAAAGTAACCGTTTTATCACAATAACTTAAGCTGTTGTGCGTGGCCAACTTAATTAGTTATATATATATATATATATATATATATATATATAGAAACTTTGATCTTAAGCCTCTTTTAAGTTTTTGTGTAATGCAGGAACTCTAATCTTAAGTGGGAATGGCATTGGACACTTTCAGACATCGAGCCTGATACGGTAAAAAAACTCAGTTAACTCGAGCTAAATCAGTTAACATCAAGTCGGATCAGACCGAACCTGACCTAAATGTTATCTCTTATTCTTAAGCCTCTCCTCTCGTAACAAGGAAAGGAGCCACTAGTGCAATTCCTGTTAAGCCCTTGCAATGGTCCGAGCGTTGCAATGGTCCGAGCGTCTAGTGCAATTAGAAGTAAAGGGAAGAAGAAAAGACTCGAGCAAAGGACGCTTGGTTGCCTCTCCCATTAGAATATGGAGACAATTGAATAAACAGAACAAACATCATAAGCACCAGAACCAGAACCAACATGAAATCCAAACACATTTTTTGCGGTTTTCTTTTTTTCCAATTTATTGATGAAATCGAATCCCCTACACTCTACAGCGAAGGAGATGAAACAAACTGTCTGGGTAAGATAAAGAGATCTTTCCCTTCAAATGGGGAACTCCAGTCATGGGAACCAGAAGCAGGGGTTTCAGCATTTGCAGCTCCACCATCCATCAATCTTGGCATGGCGGTACCATTGCCACTGGTAGCTGATCTTAAAGCTAACTTAACCCCCAACCCAGAAGGATTTGAATCATAGATTTCGCTGCCATTCTTTAAAGAACCAGGACCCACCCACAATCCACCAAGGCTTGGTGATGATAAACTGCGATCCATACTCCAGTCTATGCTATTATAGTCTAAATGTGCCATCGAGCCTGCAGTGCTCCAGTCTACTGGAGATGAGGCCCCTGACGAACCAGTGGAACCCAAGCCAGAGAAAAGTCCAAGAGAGGAAGCAGCAGCAGCAGCAGTATTTGATGTTGTTCTAATTCGTAAACCATTTCCTCTGCTTGTTCCTGGAGAAACCCCTGGAATGTTGCTGGGAACAAGCTGTTGCTGGTGTTGATACTGAATTTGGTGGAGCATCTGGTTTGAATTAACATTGCCAGGGTTGAGACTTGTTGTAATTGGAACGTTAGGCATCATACCGTTGGCCTTCATGGTATCAACACCATTTGTGGGATACCAACTGCTTGTAGTTCCAGGAGAAGATGAGTTTATACTTGTAGCTGGAACAGGCTTGGTGTTCACTGATTGAGGTCGCTGCATCATCACAACTGGTTCCCGAACTACTCCTGGCTGAAGGTTCTTATATTCACTTCCAACAGCAACATACCGGGTTTCTGCCTTAGCTGGTGGAGGTGACACATGCAGAGACGACGTCAAAGAATAAGAAACTGAGGTATTGGGCCCTGCAATATGCCACCTTTTTCCCGTCGATACAGCAGGTTGTTGAGGTTTTGCCCACTCTAACTTCTGTTGAACTTTCTTCAAAGGCTGCAAGCTTTTACTTCCTGCTTCTAAGGATCCTCCAACTGACACAGATGTTTTCGTATAGTTAAAATCCTTGTCATCTCTTCTTTGATGTATCATCAACGGCTGGTTGGATCTGGGTTGTGGACTTATGACATTCTGCCTCAATGCTACTGAAGGTTTAGAATTATTAGCTGATGGAGGATCCCCAGTTTCATCAGGCTTTGGGGGAAGAGAGGTTGGTTCAAGCTTTAGTGTTCTTAAAATCTCTGCAGCCTTGTCAAGATCACCCTCAGAGGACACCAGTGCTCTTTCAACCTCCTGCTTTCCGCATTTATATCTGATCTCCATATCAGCAATTCGAGCAAGTTCATCAGATATGTCAATTTTCAAATTACCACCACCAAGGTGTTGATCCCTATACTTGTATGCATCTTCATTTCTTTCAAACAGCCAGGTAACAGATTCTTCTACTTTCCCTTCATTCAATATAAGAGCCATGGTAGCCCGTTCATGTGGAAACCCCATCACAACCAGCTGTTGAGCAAGTGCCTCAAGCTTTCTTGACATAAGATAGCCACTGCATCGCTCATGCAACTCCTGAGCTCGTCTCTCCTTTTGGCGCTGATGCTTCCGTTCATTCTTTTGACGAATTTTTTCCCGCTTGTCATTGTCAGCTCCTGGAATTATTTCCTGTCGGGCTGGAGGGTTAGACATTTTATCTTTGTGATCTTCTGATTCACCAGACCAGCTACCATTGTTTGAGACGGAATCATACTCAACCCCAGCACCAAACAAACCACCAACATGATCGTCTGTTTCATCAATGGTCCGGAAACGGCCATTAATTTGTAAAGGTGAAGCAGAGGATGCTGGAACGGTTTCAAGTGTGTGAAAGGTTCCAGAAAGTGGATTATAAGCACTAGCTGGGATACCACTACCTCCACTTGTCGCTCCTGCATGCTTTGATGGAGTCTTCTGAGCTTCCTTCACAACCTTTTTATCCTTGGACTTGGCTTTTGATGCTGGAGACATTGTTATCTTGTTTATAGACAATTTATACCTGGAAATTATTTATTTATTTTTGAATAATAAACTTTAATTTGTAGTCTAGTGAACAAACTAAAATATCACAATTAACACGACACTTAAAAAAGCCTCTTCTATGGTCATCATGCATTCACAATTTCAAGAAATCTTAAGTATTTAGATCTCCAAAAACTTGATCGACCATGAATGACACTCTTTTGCATAAGAAGGTTATAAATAAAACAACTAATAATTAAGATAATGACAATAAATATACGCCATATATCTATTGGATAGAAAAGACAAAGTGAGTACTCTCTGGATACAATGTGGCAAGAACACATTCATCAATCAACCTTCTTTATTAGAAAGAGCCCAGTGTCCAAAACAACACAACAAACTTCTTTTCTCCCATTTTAAATGTCAATTAACCCATTGCAGCAAATTTTCTTCTCTATTGCATCTCAAAGCAATTCAGAAAAGGGCACTGAAATGACAAGACTTCACCCACTTTTCCTATAAACCAGAGAGAATCAACTAGTATTTACAGCAACTTCCAATTGGCTAAAAATAAAAGGCAAGTTAAAGGGTAGCAACTATCTGCAGGAATTAGGAAATTTTAAAGTGATTAGAGTCAAAAGATCCTTTTTGAGAGAAATTAAAACTTTCCAGCTCCACACATGAAATGGCTACTGCGTAGTAATATTGAATTTAAATCTTGAAAACCAGCCCAAAAATGGTACTATCGAATATGTTGACTATTCATCTCCAAAAGTCAATAAAACTCAGATTTGCTAAATCATATGCATAGCTACACTTTTCCCACCACACTAGAGATGCGAACCTCGTTCCACTGTTTATAAAGTTCTGCCAAAAGAAATTTAAAATGCACTAATGGAATAGGCCACTTTCTTACATATGTAAGTCTAAAAGAAAACTAGATTACACAAGTTATAAGCCCATTGCATCGTCTTTCACATCTTCTAATACTATAACAGCGACTTCAATTTTCTCAAAGTCATCGAATATTGATGGTTAAACAATGGATGAAACTGCTGTCAAGTAAAATTTCCGTATCGTTCCATTAATAATAAATAGAACACTTCATAGAGTTGGGTTTATTTCATTATCCATATACTTCCGCACTTAGGATAGTAGAAATAGACCATGTCTGATACAACAGGACACAATTTCACCAATGATTTCTCACTCATTTACCAGAAAGTCGCATTCTTTGCTGTCACTTTCATTCCTCAAGTGATGCATTCAGAATTCTAAGATGTTCTTTGCCAATGGTTCAAATTCAAGCGACTACTGTGTGAGTAATTTATGAAACTAATTTGATCCCAGCTTTTGATCGTATTAATAGCTGATCAAACCAAACTCAAGCATTGCATAGCTTATAGCTTATTTCTATATTCACATCTCCGAGCATTGACACTCCTCTATCACAGAGAAGAATATGTAATCGACCTAAAACGCAACAGGGACGATGCACTTGAAATGTTTCGTCAAATTTGAAATTAAACAACATGAATTCAACAAATATCGACAATTTCTCCTTTAGACTTCTTCATTAACTCACTGGCCCCATATTAATCGAATAAAAATGAAAAAAAAAACAAGATTGGATCGGATATTTGAACGCAGAATCAACCAAAATTCGAAATCCCCAATTCACAGAGAAATGAAACACATCGGTCAGGTAATAAAAGAAGATCAACGATAAAACGAGTGAAGGAAAGAGAAGAGCCACACCTGTAGACAGAGAGAGAGAGAGAGAGAGGATGAGAGAGCACGAAAAGGTCACCGGCCGATCGGTGGTTTAAGAAAACGAGAGAGATAAAGAGAGGGAGAGCGAAGGGGCGAAACGAAGTGAGAGTCCAAACTCAATCCACAGAATTAGGGTTTTGAGATAAAAATAAATAAATATAAAAGGAAAATCGAGAAAAGGGGGATTTGGCAAATCCAAAAAACTAACCTCTGTATTAAATTAATTATTAATGGTATGTGTAATCCATTTACTCAATTGTTTCATTTCATTGGTGGCCCAGCGCCAGCCCCTCCACTGTCTGTTAAGCATAAGGTAAAATATGCGAAAGTGCATATTATTATAATTTCTAAATATTATTATTACTTTAATAGTATGTTAAAAATAAAGTTATTAGAAAAGAGTATTATAAATTAAAATTATAAAAGAATTATTGATATTTTTAAAATTTTTTGATAATATATTAAATTAAAGAGGTGTCTATCAAATTTAAATTTAAGTATATTATTTTAAATTATGGAATATAAACTATAATTAACCGTTTATTATAAGTGTGTTTCAAGTGATCATTGTAATTTAAATTATATGAATATGTAATAGATTTCACAATCAAACTATTATTGTAATTTATCAGAATAATATGAATCTGTAATAGATTTTACAATAATTTAGGATTCTATTCATTGCTTGATCCATTAGTGACTTTATTTAACATAACATCAACAATATTATGAATGTTGATAAAAAAATATGAAATTTATTTATTAACCCATTTTATAATAATAATAATAATGCATTAAATTAATTATGAATATTTGGTGATAGGTCATTAGTGTTACTCATGCTTATTTGCATAGGCAAATGATGTTAGATTTTTCCAATTATTTGAAAACATTTTTATTTTACTGTGTAGAATTAGGTATACTCATAATATTTGACTTGGTCCTTGGATAATGATACATTAAATATTTCTTAAAATTACTAATTAAATTTAAATGATGATTACTTTACCCTCCTTTAAGTTAATTCATTTGTTGTGTCACAACATTCCAACTCAATCAAACCATATAACCCACCCAGCTTCTTTAGAAATAGGGTCCACTAACAGGTCTTCTTTAAGCTCAGCACAGATTGACCTATTGAATGCGAGATATTTCTCCTTTGCGTCTTCCAGTGGTAGAACGCGCGGGTGAAACGTCAACCGTTATGTAACGACTATCAACAAAATTTTATTCCCATTGACTCCCACTTCACACCGTCTCACCACAACTGAGTCAATTAAAATTGTTGAACCACAGATCCCACAACCTTTTTTTTTTCAATCACCCACTATGTTTTTTTATTTCTAAAAATCCTATAAATATAACAACTCTAACGAATCTTTTTTACCATTTCTAAAATTTTACAGAAGCTCCTATGACCGAGCACATTTACAGGTCAAATATGCAACCACTGCTTGGTGGTCTTGTGTCTATTATTATATCACCTCATCTCAGACGACATGATATGTCTGTATCACATCAGTTTTAAAATAGCATTTAAGTTGAACACATTGCAAAATCTTGTTCATATTGTAACGAAATCCTTTTGTCTACTAATAATATAATAATTTGTCACAACTACAAATAGGTATATATATATCAAGACATTAACATATAAAATTTTAAAAAATTAACATTTAATAATATAGGGTTATGATTAAGATTTAAATTTAATATGAGCATATAAAAATAACAACAATGAACAATTAATATAAAATAATTAGGCAATCAATAAAAAAATTTATTTTGTGTATTTATGTAACTGTTATGACTAAGTTCCCAGCATGCTCTTATTTCATATGATAGACCTTCACTTCTGTTATAGTTTAGCATAGTGCACCAACGTTCAAGCAAAAGCTCTCTTTTATTTCAAACTCGCAATTCTACCAAGAGAAATCCTATTCACCCAATTCCTTGCATATGCTACACATATAATGTATATGCTATGTAAACTACTTGGTATCTATGTATATTCTATGTGTCAACCGGGACGGTGGGTTTTGACCAGTGGTAAGATTCAAGAGTGTCTCCACTCTCCACACATTAGAGTTCAAATCTGAAGGGGTATCTACGGAAAGGAAATCCATTATATCACAAACAAAATATGGGGTGGCATATATGCAAGCCTTTTACATTCTGGCGCGGATGATGTCTAAGATAGACTCCCTTAATTGTTCTCGAGCAATCGAAATGAATTATCAACAACCATGCTCCACCCGCGTTAATGTTTCATATAAGGTTGGACCTGGCAGTAACAGGAAAAACCGGGAGTTATTATCCCTAGTATTCTCTTTTCAGCAAACAAAACAGAAGAAAAAACAAATAATCTTTAAAACCTCCCCTGTAAGGCTATAACTCCTCCTCCTTTTTCCTGTCTCTCATTCAAAGGGCCAAGGGTAAAAGGACTCTCCTTCCTTCTTTACGTATAAGGGATGAAAGCTTCAAGGAGTGGCTGCTCAAGTTTTATTCTTATTGATCACCATCATTTGATTGAGCATCACTAAGTGGCTTCTCTTGATTCAAGATTCTTCCAGTCATTGGATCAATTGGACGTGTGTCGCGTGGTCCACCTTTCCGTCCCATTGCCACCATCGAAGGAGGAGGTAGTAATCCTGCTCTGAAAAGAATGCGTTGGACAGGCTCTGAGGGTTGAGCACCAATGGACAGCCAGTACCTATAGACCATAAAGAAGTTAACAGCAGCACAAGCAAAAACTGCAACCCTCTTCCCACGGTTAGTCGTATTGCAAATACCAATGTGAATGTTCTATGCAATCCATACCAAAATGTTGTAACAAAATGTTCTATGCAATCCATAACAAAATGTCACCATAACAGGTTCTGTACCTGTTATTACAAGTGTAATAATCACAATGTTACAAGTGTAAGTTTAATCCATTTACTACAAGGGATTCAAAGCAACTTTCATCTACTTGTATGCCTTGAGTTTTAAACAACCACATGCCATAAAAATGCCACCTAAATATGATGTGATCATAAATTAACTTAGACCTAGAAATCTAGAAATCAGACGCGTAAAGAAGATACTTACTTCACTCTCTCGAAATTCAGGCCCATTCTCTTCCCACCATCTTCAGCTATCAAAATCATAAAAAAGTTACGATAAATCTTAAATAATTAAATCGTTAATCAATTCGCAGACTATCCAAAATTAAATTTTCCGCACGATTAAATCAACAATCACAAAAGCAAAATACCAAAGACGTCGACGTTTGGTAACGCAGTTCGGCACACTTTGCCTACGTCTGCGGGGCCTTCACCCAGATTAAATTCTTTCACTGTAGTTCACAAAAATTACACCAGATTATCTACCCCGAAAGACCCAATCTATGTAACCGACCCACAACCTAACTACCCGTGAAAGATCTTCACGCCCAATAACACGACCGACTCG
>JANKOE010000206.1:5940218-5957062 GCA_026284465.1 Erythroxylum citrifolium | reverse complement strand
CTGTCTTAAAGCCTGAAGTTCCTCATTGGATAATCCTCCTGCTAACGATGTTTCGGACATTTCAGTTCCATCAGCCAAGTGAGCCTGACCCCTTACCACTGAGCCACCTCGTTTTCCACGACTCTGATTAGGCCTTCCATGCAATTTCCAGTAAGTTTCTCAGGTATGTTTTGATTTTTCACAATAATCACAGTGTAAGTGATCCTTGTTAGATGTGGTATTTGCAGGTTTCAACTTTTCAGTAGAACTTGCTACTAATCCTGCTTTTTCAATGATAGGTGTATGTAGCATAACATTTTGCCTACTTTCTTCTTGCTGTACTAGAGAATGTGTGAGCTGAACAGAAGGGAAAGGATCTTTTCCGAGTATTGTACCTCGTATATGATCATACTCTGGGTTAAGACCTGCTAAAAAATCAAATACCCGATCTTTGTCTATCATTTTTTGGAATCTAGTAGCGTCTTTTGAGCATTCTGCTTGAAAGTCCTGATAATAGTCTAAGTCCTGCCACAACCCATATAACTCCGCAAAATACTGTGATACAGTCATATCTCCTTGCTTTGTGTTGTGCAATTTATTACGAATATCAAAATTTTGAGCTTTATTACCTATTTGAGAATAGGTCAAAGAAACAGCTTTCCATATCTTTGCTGCTATGTGAAGTAGCAAGTATGTCCGAGCAATCTCCGGCTTCATTGAATTGATGAGCCAAGACATGACGAGAGAATTTCGGACTCCCACTAATTGTAATCAGAATTATTGACGTCGAGTCTCTTACTGTCATCATTAATATAACCTTGCAATCCTCTAGCTTTGATAAACAACAAACAAGGTCTTGACCAAGCGAGATAATTAGTTCCATCAAGTTTTACGGGACTAATTAAAAGTGAAGGATTATCAGAACTCGACATAATTACCTTCTTTCATTCCATCTTCTTTTGTGTTACTTGGGACAACCAACAAAGAATGCCAATAGAGTAAATAAAAGCTGCTCAAACAAATGTGCTTCTGGGTAGAAAAAAATTACCAGACGGATAGAAACACAAAATACACCGAGGTGGGGCAAGGAAGCAAGGGTGCTGGCAGAAGGTAAGGATTCGTCTGACACCCCCAGAGGAGAGGCAAGGGCCCGGCGACCCTGATGGAGAAAGAACGGAGACGAAATACTGGCCGGAGGGTGGCGCGTGGCTCTCACACTTGGCAACGGCAGAGAAGCTATGGCGGCGCGTGACGGCGCAATTGACGTCGGGTCTTTCACAGTGGAGTCACCGGTCACAATTGAAGCAATCTAGGTGGGTGGTGAGAAAAAAATACGTTACTGTTTGGGTGAGTACAATCTCAGCCACTGAAGAATTTTTTTTTTGGGAAGAAACTCAGCCACTGAAGAACAACCGAAAGGAAAAGAAAAATAACGAAACAGTCCCTAAATCAGATAGGGCTCTAATACCATATTGAACATTGAAGATAATTTATATTTCATGTCTCTATGTACATATGAGCAAGGGTTTTATATACAGAATTCCTAGGACTATTTAGGAAGTAATCTAGCTATTAACTCTATGAGATCTCTCAATTATAGGAGAGATTATAGGAATAATAATAACAGTATCAATGCTAATAATACAATATCAATGCTCATAATCTCTAATCAACACATTCCATATGAAAAACAAAAAAGAGAGAAGCATTAAAAAGTTTTGCATTCTTCATGAACTAAAACCACTAACGTTTCTAGAAAATAGGATGATTAATATCATAAAAGTTTTAAGTAAACATCATAATAAGCACATAGGTTACGCCACACTAACTTTGGTAAAATAACCTCCACAAAATGGCCCTTTTTCTGTAAAGCATGTGATAAGCCCCTCACATATGATGCCAGGGATCCGACAACCAATGGTTCCATTTCGGTACAAATGTGGATAACATGGAAAGTATTCCTGAAATTGACATATGATTAAAAGAAAAGATTCAAGAGAAACAGTGCGAGGAAAAGAAAAGTAAGATATGCACTAGTTTGTAAGAAGATGACAAACTATTGAAAGTAAAACATTGTTTGTTGCAATCCTCATACAGAGGCTAGGCTGCACAATTTGCAAACAGCATTTCATCTTTAGTAAATGAGATAAATAAAAAATCCTAGCAGCATGCCTCTATTGCCCATGCAAGCATTGGTTTGTAATGATATCATAGAATCCTACATTTCTCTTCAAAATATATCAAGACAGAATGTATAATCATCAGTATGATTTCTGTTATATATGCAAAAGTACCTAACGTGTTATCTTTAAGCATTGGGAATCAGTTAAGGAAAGAGTTGTAGCGTTCAACAAATGATAGTACTTTTTTCTTCCATCTGAGACGTGGCGGAGTTTTGCTAGAACCTCAGAATCACCTTTCGGCAATATGTCAGAGAAAATATCAGCTACATTAAATTTGCAACTCATGACCATATTTCTAAGATCAGATGCCTCTGCATTGTTAATAGTTCCATTGAGGATCATTGAGTCTATCCGATGCAGCAATTGCCAGCAAACTGAGTGGTTATCTGGTTTCCAAAGGATAATGAACGTGAGAACATTGCTCAAGGTTTAGGTATCTAAAACCTCAAACCAATACTAGAAAATACTATTAGAGAAAATTGTAAGAGTAGATATATATTGCTCCCTAAGCTCTTAAATGGATGTGTATTAATGTTCTTATATTCATACTCGATTTCATGGCAAACAGATTCAACAGCAGAGAGCTTCTACATCACTTATATATCTGTGCTTCTAGTGACGATGTACAACATTGTGCAATAGTTAATGAAGCAAAGCTGTAGAGTTAGCCAGTGAAAAAACCTTAAATACGAACCTACACAGAATTCTTACAGTGAGTAAAATGATGCAACGTTTGAAATTACAAAAAAGCTGCATTATTGGATGCACGGTTCATGCTATAACCCACAGAACAGAGAACTTCAGGTTAAGATTCAGTCACCTCTTCCAAAACTAGACTGCTTTTCAGCCTCAAGTTTCTCTATCCTATCTAACAAATCCTGTTTCTCTCTGTTTGCTTTATTAAGCTCCTCGATAGCTTGCAAACGCTGTTTGTTTAAGAACATGATGTCTGCATATATCACTCAAAAAGGGATCACGTAAACACAGGGAAACAATTTGGAGTACGAGCATTCAAATTAATGATCACAAAAAGGCTCACTCTGCTGAGCTTCTTTGAAGAGCCCCCGTATGTCATTCTTCTTCGCTGCAACCTCAGAATATGATGGTTGATACGTTTCCTATGAGCAAACAACCAACCAATGCCTTTTTAAGCAGACAAACAATCTATACAAAACGCAATTTCAGAGTCACATCACACGTGGGGTACCTGAGACAAGTCTACTCTCTGATGATGACCTTCTTTCCTAAAATGCAAATTCATTAAAATAGTTGTTCAAGGAACTAAGAAGTTAATAAGTATGTGAAGATACGAATCAAACCATTTTACTCCTTTTCCCAAAATTTACTAAGAAAATTAGGTAAAAAGTTGCAAACAAATAGACCACTAAAAGTAAAAGTTTTTCAAAGAAAGCTGACTAACTGAATTGCAAACGCAGAAAACTCCAATTTGCAATTTGCGATGAAACTGGTGAAGGGAAAGAGAAAAGCAAAGCTTTAGAAAGATTGAGGCAGCAAATTTACCCCAAACAACGAAAGGTTCGAGCTTTAGCTGGTTTGCGGCCAACCATTGACATCATTCCGATCGGGGGAGGTAAAGAGATCGCAGCGGTTATCCGAGTCGCCATTAACGCTCTAGCAAACAGTCTTCCGTCATCAAAGAGACAGAGAGAGAGAACATCAAAGGACTGATCCAACAATAGAATCAGTTTTCACGTGACCCTTCTATTCTATCAGTTTTGCACGAGTTTTCAGAATTATTATTATTTTTTCTTACATGAACCTAACATTGACATCAATATGGGGCCAAAACATGCGACCTTAAGATAAGGTAGATGGAAGTAACCAATCATTGAGAGACTGAACTGTTTGATATACTTTTCTTACTTTTACTTTGTTAGTTCAAACGTTAAACAACATCCTTTTACATAACAAATTATTGCAGACCCTTCGCGATTAATTTATCAAAATTTCTCACATTTTCTGCAGACACAAGTAATGAATATAACAAAAGAAAAGCCTTCTGCAAGTAAAACTTTTTCATTGTGGATGAAGCTGAAAAGAACAATTTTACAATAGATGATGACTACAGTCTATGCTTTCTTTCTTTTTTGTTTTTTTTTCTCAAATCAGTTGTTATTTCATTAACCCCCCATTACAACTACAGGATAATGTCTTCCATTTCTCCAGGAAATGAGACTTAGAAGATTGGCCCAGCTTTCAGGATCTCCTCTGTCAGCTTGTTGTCCTCTCCAATCTTGTGGTCAGTAAAAGTTTCAAAATTGTTGTTGAACAGACCAGCTAGCTTCAGTAGTGTGTCATTGTAAGCTTTCTTGTCCAACCACTGCCACCAAAAAAAGCAATTCATCTTACATCAGAAATTTATTGAAGATAAGACAGACGGAGGATTTAGACATCAAGGAATAGATTACTAACAGTGTTCACAGGATTCAGGATTTCAGAAGGTACTCCCTCAACATGAGTGGGAATTTCAAGACCAAATACTTCGGTTTTCTTGTATTCTGCTTTCAGGAGGCTACCGGAGTGTATAGCATCAATGATTTTCCTCGTGTAAGGTAACTTAATCCGGCTTCCTGATCCATAGCTGTAACAGGAAAATTACGTTTTTATTTTTAAGGAAATGTTCAATGCATTCCAATTAAACTTGATGATCATATGGTGATTGTGGATACACATACCTTCCACCTGACCAGCCAGTATTGACTAGCCACCCTGTTGCACCATGCTTCTGCATTTTCTCAGCGAGCATAGCTGCATACTTGGTAGGGTGCATCATTATGAATGCTGCACCAAAGCAAGCTGAGAATGTTGCTCTTGGCTCCTTCACGCCCTCTTCTGTTCCAGCCACCTTCAAAATGATTAAAGATCGTCAATTTTCAAGTTTTTTTTGCTGCGAACCATGCATCTTGGAATGCCGAGTATATATCAGCAGTCATTTTTACCAGAGCAGTGTAGCCGCTTATAAAATGGTACATAGTCTGTGCCAAGCTTAGCTTGCTCACAGGTGGAAGCACACCAAATGCGTCGCACGCCAAAAGGATAACGTTCCTTGGGTGCGGACCAACACAAGGTATCTTCGCATTAGGAATGTACTCAATTGGGTAGGATGCACGAGTGTTCTCTGCAACAGCAGGACAATAAACCAATTAATGGTGCCCCTCAAATCCAAATGTGAAGGTCACACGAATACAAATTGCAATTTCATCTGATTCCAATTCCAGTTCACCTGTGACCGATTTGTCAAGATAGTCCACCTCTCGAGTGTGCTCATCAAACACCACGTTTTCCAGCACTGCCAAACCAAATTGTTCATGTGTCAGTTCAGGCACGCAAATACAACAAACCGTTAAGCAGCATTCACTCTCAGTTCCTACTGTATTGAAAAGAGGTTCTGTTAAACATTCAGAGATTAAGGTTTGAACAATACCAGCTCCAAACTTAATAGCATTCCAAATATCAGGCTCTTTTTCTCGAGAGAGGTCAATGCACTTAGCATAGCACCCCCCTTCGATATTTGACACTCCGGTCTCAGTCCAACAGTGTTCATCGTCTCCAATAAGGTATCTATTGGGATCAGTAGACAGAGTTGTCTTCCCAGTACCTACCAAGAAAATTTTGAAATAGACTCCTCAATAACAAGGCAAACAACTGAAACAACAAGCAAACATATTGGCCACATCAAAACATGCCACAAGGTTAACTGCGAGGATAGGGTAAGAAGGCACATATTCTTTTTTGGCTGTGACTTGGCACCACATCTCGTTCTTGACATGGTGATACTATACCTGACAATCCAAAGAAGAGGGCAACATCTCCATCTTTTCCCATATTGCATCCAGAATGCAAGGAGAGGATTTGACGCTTAGGCATGAGATAATGCATAACACTGAACAGACCCTTCTTCATTTCCCCGGCGTACTGCGTGCCGAGGATGACCATTTCTCTTCTAGCAAGATTCAAATCTATGCTAGTAGAGGATGTCATGTAGTGAGTAAAACGATTACAAGGGAACATGCCAGCATTGTATATAGTGAAGTCCGGAGTACCGAAATTCTCCAGTTCTTCAAGAGTGGGTCGGATACACCTGCCACCCACCCAATTATCCAATTGTACATACTTAGATCATACACCTTTACATTTTCGTTACGAGGTTCCTCCGATTAAGGGGGGACAATATTCAACATAGGATTAACATAATCAAGAGTTCATCAACGACAAAGGAGACTTATCTGGCAGGGGTCTAGGCCACAAGTACTTACTGCTGTTAAAGGTTAGTGATTGAATGTTTTACTTACATGTTGTGCATAAACAGTGAATGGTATGCCCTGGCAGAGACAATCCGGACTTTGATTCTGTTCTCAGGATCCCAGTTCAAGAATTGGTCGTTTACAAAGACCTGAAAATTATATGAATTACCATAAGTTAAGCGGTTTACAACATGTATTTCAGAATCATGTTACTCTTTTAGACACTACATATATCATCATGTCATTAGAACAAATCTCAGCCACTTGGCTTCTTTCATAGATTCCTTTTCAGTATAAGGTGGCCTAGCTCTGGCACAGCCAATTCGGTGCGAGTGGTTATTGATGAAACTGAAATATCACCTGCTAAGGCTCTCGAACCCCGGCATTTATTAAGATCCATGCATTCTATCCACATATAGCATAAACACAGTGCACATGCAAGTCAAGCGGTGGCCTAGTAGTTGCTAGAATATACATATCAATCATACCTAGTGGTCATAAAACGCGGACAAATAAATAATTCATGAAACGACAAAGTTGCTACTCCAAAAGGATTATAAATGATATGGCCAAACTGGGAGAAAAGGACAAGATGGATACCATCCCATGGGCCATCACAATCCTCCGAAATCAAACACATCCCAATACAGCACGTAATAGCCTTTTTCATAATATATTTTTGGAGATCTTTGGCAATCTCAACTTGGAAAAAGGGGGTCAGAGCCTAAAACCCCACATGGCCTCAAACGGATAATCATAAAAAATTAGCAGGGGAAATTTTTTTCAGGGATCAAATCTTGACAAACAAATCTATATTATAGATTAAAACTTTGAAGTGATTTCTTGTATATATGTGCTTAGAGATCACTTCTACTAGAAAATAAAGGAGTACCTTGTCCAAGGAATTCAAGTAGTCAACGGCTCGTTCTCTATTAACCAGGAAAGTATGCTCGTCCATTTCAATATTAGGTGAACCTCTGCAATTTGTTCCAGAGAAATGAAGGGTAATTCATTAAGATGACAACAAACTAACAGAGAACAAGAATAAAAACTGCATATTAGAATGTCACTCACTTGCCCCACCAAAGCTCATCCTTAGTAGTATCGTCCTTAACAACACGCTTGTCCCGTGGAGACCGACCAGTCTTGGCACCAGACAGGGTCGCCAGTGCACCAGTCGATGTAATAAACGACCCTTTCTCGTACTTAATAGCTTGCTCATAAAGCTCTGCACCAAAATCCATCCAAGTAATTAGCCAAGTACCTACTAATTACAAACACCAATTACTAAGGAAAGCGTGTGTCAAACAAAAGTTAATAGGATTAGACTTAAAAGTACTCTTTTTTATTTTCATGAACAGGAAAATTGTCTGCCGTATTACCTGCAGGAGAGAGGTTATAAAGAACATGAGTGAACTTCAAGGAGCTGTCACTGACGCTGATGGTGGGTGCATCAACGTGGTGGTGGTGGTGGTGGTGATGGTGAACTTTCGGGGTGGCGTCCGCCTTCTTGTTCGCTGGATCTCCTCTGACCACCTTCGGCCCTGTCTCTCTCGTCAGTGAAGCCAAAGATGCACTGTTTCAATATTAAAAAAATAATACGGTCAGAACACTGAATTTCAATTTAATTACATCATCTGACGTTGGGGGTCCATAGATGATGAAAAGATGGTTTATTTAAATGCACGAACGATCCTAGTCCAACCCTGTAGGGCTCCACCTCTCCCTCACTTTCTCGCCTTTCATGGTTTCTGCCTCCTCTTTAAGTTTGTTCGTTACAGAAATTTACGGACAGGTGAAGAGAAGAGAAATTACCTGATAGATTGGAGCTGTAGTTTCTCACGTTCTGCATCGGTGATAGAGGCAAACCCTCCTTGAATCCCTTTGATAGGGGTAGTCGGCGCCGACTTCTTCCTCTGAAGAGAGTGAAGCTCGTCAATGGTCTGTGCCTTCACAGTCGCCTGAGTCGTTTCTGGACACTCGTGCCT
The DNA here is from genome assembly GCA_026284465.1 of Erythroxylum citrifolium. NCBI lineage: Eukaryota > Viridiplantae > Streptophyta > Magnoliopsida > Malpighiales > Erythroxylaceae > Erythroxylum > Erythroxylum citrifolium. The sequence continues at coordinate 5,948,647 of JANKOE010000206.1, read as the reverse complement.
GTTTTCGCTCGTCGTGATCTTCGCCAGAACTTTCTTCCCTCCCTTCCCGTTGGCAAACACCACCGCCTCACCGTTGCCGTTGTACGCCATCTCTCTGCACGATCACGCACAAACAAAAAAGAAAAACACATACATAGTTAGCGTCCAAAACACGTTTTAGACATCAACAATCTCGTATTTCGGTTCATAACAAATGTTCAATGTCGTTTATGTTCTATATTACTCCATTCGAGTTCTGGGTATTAAACAGACAACCCCGTCAAGATTGCCATGCAGAAGGCAAACCAGGTAAAACCCAGCATCAATTCGAGTCATTCATTCATTTTAGTCAGTTGCTTCAGAGAGCAAGATAGAGGGAGAACGAACCAGAATAACGAAACCCGAAACTGGAAAACGCCGAAAGTGAAAGAGATTAAAGAGATGAACTTGAGGATCGGACCATGAAAAAGGGAACCCCAACTGTCGTGTTTGAAAGAGAGAGGAAGAGTAAATGATGCGAAAACTTAGCATCCAACGAGCTCCTTATAAAGGGTTGCAGTGGCCATCTTCTTAACCACAGTTTAACCACATTCACGCTAACCATGATCAGATTTTATCGCGTTTTTGGGTTGGGTTGAGTTAGCATGGTCAAGTCAAGTTGCAAAAAGGGCAAAATTCTCCTGGACTTCACTTACATCAATTACCTCGCAGCATTCTATTTATATCTCATGCACTTAACTGCTACTCCTCTTTGATTGGGAGTGATCGCCTCTTTCACGTGGTCTCGGCAGCACCTGAGACTCTCTCTCTTTTTACCGCAAATTTGCGTTTATTTACGGTGGTAAATTGTTGAAGTTACCCGATCGTCTGGGGTATATACGTCTCGCGTATTGGTTGTTGAGAAAATTTATCCGCTTCGTGTCGCCACATAAGGGTATTTATGAATGCTAAGGTGTGAGTAATTATGGACCGTCCATTCTATGCTGTTGCTAGCTGGCTAGTCTTCTTCACTTGATAGGTATACATATTCAATGGCCGCCAGATAATATAATTATTGAGATAATTATAAATTATTCAACCAAATTGACTCCGGCATTGTGCTGTTTTGTTGGGCAATTTGATCTTTTGAATTTTCATTAATTAATTTTTAAAATTTTAATTTAATAACTAATCTTTTAAATTAGTAAAAATTAGTTAAAAGATTGCTTTTTTTGGCGTGGAATGATCATTAAATATTCCATATCTGTTAATTACATTAATAAAATTCTAAGTTGAGTGTAAGTTTTAAAATATTAATAACCCAATTAAAATTTTTAAAAGGTTAAATATTAAACTAATTCTTAAATATATATATATTTTTTAAATTTGTAATCTCTAATATTATATTAAAATCTTTTAGCCCCGTTTGTATGCCGTTTTATCCTTAAATAATTGAAAGATTATAAATTTTAAGCTATATAGTTTAAAAGATGGGATCAAATAATCTCTTTCTATTATAATATTTTATAAAAACAAAGGACTCGGTCACCAGAGCAAAGGTTACACCAAAATTAGAACAGAAGATCTTGCTTTCGGAAGACTAGATCTAGACTAACCTTATGGCTTAGGTGAGTTGATAATGAACTCTTATGGCTTAAGTAAAGTCGCAATTTTGAATTACCCTCGTGTATACAGTCGTTTAAAATTTGGGTTAGAGCTTTGTCTCCTACAAGGAGCTTATCTGACCCAAGCAAAGATTAGCCTGAGTATAGATAGTTTAAAAGTGTCTTTTTATAATTATGACTTTTCGAAAATACCTCGTAAGAAATCAGGAAAAAAAAAAACAGAGATTGAATCTAGACTCTAAAGACTAGGGAATAGGGGAACCGGGTTCTAAGAGGAAATAAAGGAGCAAAGACCATAAACTCTTCCATCAAGTTAATCTTTTCAAGCTTTCGCATAATCACGTCCGCGTCAGCAGATTATCGTTCGGACATCAATTCCTTCTTACTGCCGCCAAATCAAACGCCACGTCATTCACTTCCCTTTGAAACCATCCGAGGTTTAAACGACCGCACGATGGCAAAAACATTAAAAATTAAATCAAAATAAGAACTCTCACGTCACGGTCAAGTAGTGGCCCGTTATTCCTTTTTTTAATCTATTTTTTAATATTCCATGAATGAATACAGTGAATCGACAGCCATTACCGATTGTTACGCCATTGAACCGAAACAGTTGCAGAGGAGGGGACCATTTAGTACAATTCACCTCTTAAGATTGGAGTCTAGATTTTCTGTTCAGTTATATGGTGTCTTATTCTATTCTATAAATCTCAATCATTTATTTATGTACAAGGATGTAAAAATCGGACCGAATCGGCCGGTCCGACCAGAAATCGACTGAACCGACCTTGTGTTCGGTTCGGTTTTAGTTAATAACCCTTGAATGTAAAAACCGGCCGGTTTATCCAAGAATCGGTTATTTGATAACCGGATGAAGAAGATAAAGCTTCACCCTTGTAGTAGCCATCGCCCCAGCCGAGGACGGAGGAGCATGAGTAGTCATAAGAGGACTGCCAGAAGATGGCATACGTCCAGCAATCATGGGCTCCTTCAATAAGGGTCTGGAGGCGCTTCTGAAGGGTCTCTTGGTTGAAGAGCAAACATCGGTGGCGGTAGCAGAGGCGGAGGCGGTCCTTGGGAGAGAAAAGGTTTAGTGGGTTCGGTGATGAGAGGGGCAAACGTGGAGGCGGAGGACTGAGGAGGTGGCCAGAGGGCAGAGAGATCGGAGTTCATAAAGGCCTCCATCACGGAGGCATTCTCATCATTCCAAAGGTTCATGGTTGCCGGCGGTAGTCTGTTAATCCATAAATTCCATACACCAAATGAAAGGCGTAGAGAGAAAAAGTAGTGGTGATGTGGAGATAAGAAGAGTGTAGAGAGAAAAAGTGACGGTGGATATTAGAAAAAGAAAGTAGTGGTGATGTGGAGATAAGAAGAGTGTAGTGATAATTTCGGGTGCATTTGGGCATGAGCTTTATTTGAAAATTATCAATTCCAATAAAATTTCGGGTGCATTTCGGGTGCATTTGTTTGACATGAATGGAATGTTTCAACTTTCAATAGTTAATATAAACGCTAATTAGGTTGATTCCATTTTATAAAAAAAACGTGGGGGTATTTTTCATTTCAATAAAATTTTTTACTTTTATTTATTTTTATAAAATTTTTATCTTATTTATTATATTCCGATTTGATAACGGTTCATTATCGGTTGAACCTCTAAACCTTAAACCTTTTCTTCAACCGGTTCGATGTCCGGTTCGGTTTTTAAAACATTGCTATGGATCAAAGTCAGTGATACATAGATTCCCTCTACAAAAGGTCTCCGATCTCAAAAATTATGGTGAAGAGGAACATGAAATTTTGTCCAAAACTTGCAAGACTTCTTTCATTGTTGGCCTCTTTTGTGGGACAGGAGAAGCACAGCTATATCCTAACTTGAAGCATGCCAGCAAGGCCTCCTCTTTGTCCTCCACATCAGCACGGATCGACACATCAACCATTCTCAATGCTCGATTCTTATCTTCGACTACAAGCTCATTATTTCCTTGGCCCAACTCGTCCACAACAGTAACTTTCCCCGTTAGAAGCTCGAGCAAGATAACCCCGTAGGAATATACATCCCATTTTAGATTGGGCTTCAGGCTTCGAAACGACTCTGGTGCATGGTAGGACGACAAGCTTCCGATTGAACTTGGGCTTGGACTTGGACTTGGATTAGGTCCAATCTTAAAGTCTTGGAAGCTATCACGTGAGGTTGTGGACCTCTTGCTTCCAAAATTACGGGTCGATCCACCTGTCTTTGAAGTAGTTTCACCCTTAACAAGATTTTCAAGCCCAAAGTCACCAATCTTGGGCTCCATGTCTGGACCCAAGAGGATGTTACTAGGCTTTAAATTTCCATGCACTTGCTTTTTCTCATGTAGGAATGAAAGCCCACGAGCCACGCCTTTTGCTATCTTCAGACGGGCCTCCCATGGAAGATGACAAGGAGAAGAGCCCATTTTTCCTGTTAACAATGAAAATTTGAAAATAGTCAAACGTCAACATTTCAGCGTCGGGAACAGAACCACATCGCATAGTTGACTTCCTTCCCGCATCCGTTAATAACAAAGTCATAGAGTTCAGTTTCTCCTACTTGACAGTCAAACGCCTAGGTCCACGGCACATTTTAGAAAACAACACAGCTTTCTGCTAACATGCGCTCAAAATAAGACAGAACTGCGGGAAGCGACGGTGCTAAACGATGATGTTCGAGATAGAGAGGATACTTACTGTAACGAGCATTGGCGAGACTTCCATTGACGACAAAATCGTAGATAATGAGCTTTTCTTCGACGCCCCAGTAAAACCCACGAATGCGAACTAGATTTGGGTGCACTAGTTTGCCTATCGCACGAACCTGGTTCTCGAAATCTCTAAACCTCTCTACAGGGTTTTCTCCGATTCTGCGAACAGCGAACATAGTCCCATCTTCCAGCACGGCCTTGTATATTATGCTCGAACCACTCGCACCGAGTATGTAGGCTGATGCTTTAAGAAGTGCTTCGAGGTCTAGCTCTTTTCCAGCGCCGTCGGTGGTCACCAGTGTCCCTTCTTTGTTCTGTTGTCGCCCTTGATTCTCCATTTTTTCTGGATCATATTCGTTCTCTGAGGTTGTTGACTCGGATTCTTCTTCGTATTCTCCTCTCTTGCGTAAACACGACCATCTCGTGAAACCTCTTGATTCGGACGATGAAGTTGACCAGCTGTCCTTTGGAATGTTTGCTTCTTGCTCCACTGTACTTTCGATGCTCTTTTTTTTCTTCAGACGGTACACGTATAAGAAGATTATAGCGAGAATGATTATTCCTGCGATGTCACCTACCACGATTCCGACGATGGTTCCAGGCCCAAGACCAGTCTGACTTCGTGATTCGGTTGAAGAACTTGCAGCTGTGGTTGTTGTGCTAGGGCCCATTGTTTTAGGAATTGCAGCAATTGATGGTGTAGAGGATGGTGTAGATGCATTGGTTAGATACGATGGAGAAGACGGAATTGGACATGGGTTCCTTGTTGGCTCGCCGCAGAGATCAAGATTCCCATCAAAGGAACCACCTTTTTGATTAAAGAATACGCTGGAGTTTGGAATTTCTGATAGATTGTTGAATGAGAGGTCGATGGTTGCATTACCAGGGATTTTTGAGGCGAATTCAGGTGGAACTGGACCAGAGAGCCTGTTGTAGGAAACATTTAGGTAACTTAAACTGCTACCTCCAAAATCTGCAGGCAGAGATCCATTAATGAGATTGGAAGAGATATCTAAGACTTGAACGAGCGCAAAACCACCAGAAAGTTCACCGGAGAAATAATTGTTCTTCAAAGAAACCACAGTTAGATTATGTAGAGTAGTAAGGGTAGCAGGTAGCCTTCCCGCCAAGGCATTGTCTGAGAGGTTAAGAAACTCAAGGTTCTGCAATAGTCCTATAGTCTCTGATAACTCACCAGAGATCATGTTATTTGACAAGTCAAGAAACTGAAGTTCAGTTGCATTGTAAATTGTGAAAGGCAGTGACCCATTAAGAGAATTGTTAGAAAGATCAAGTCTTTGCAGATGTTCGATTATGCCAAGATCGAAAGGGATTGATCCAAGAAGCTGAGAAGCTGGAAGAGACAAGCTTGTGACACGATAGTATCTGTTAGCTATTCCTGGTGCTCCACAGGTAACTCCATGCCATGAACATGGAGTCTCGTCGTGGTAGTTCCAGCTCTGAAGGACGCCAAGAGGGTCTTTGAGTACAGAATACTTGAAAGAAAGCAACAGAATACCATCTGTGTTTAGCCCAGTGGATTCATGCACAAGAACCAGAATTACGATTCCAAGAGCTCTCCACCAAGAATGGAGTCTGGCAATTTGGAAACTCATAATTTCTCAGATTGATCCCACATCACTCTTATGGAGAACAAGCAATCTCAGAGAGGGAGAGAGAGAGATAGAGAAGTGTAACTGAGATTTATGATGCCATGTGATAATCTTATTTAAATATAGGAAATCTGGAGGGTTCAGAGATAAACAGCTCAGAAAACCAAACTTCTTGTTACCAAAATACCTGTCCGAGCAACGCCGCAGGTATAAATTAAGGTCAACTTGTTATTTTTAAGTGCTCCCCAACACTGGTTTCTCCCTTTCCCTTTATCTCTTTTCCCTGTGCACTCATTTAAGTAATTGCATCTTTACCACGTGACACTCGGATCAAGTTAGAAATTGAAGTACTCAGTTAGATTGACTTAAAGATTCCATTTTTTTTATTGTACAATAACTATAAAATTATACTAGGTTAATGGATTACCATGTGAAAGAAAACTAGCCAATTTCCATATCCTGTCTTGCAAGAGGCTCTTGGTCCTGCAGGGTTGAAGGTCCCAACAGATAATGATACATCATCTTTTCATCATCATTCGGTCTATGAAAATGTTTGGTTTTCATTCATTGCTCCACCATTCAAAACTTTATTAGTTGGTCTTCTCCGGGTATATACATTCTGCAGTCCACGTTGCTTGTGATCCCACGTAGACATAGTGGAGAAAATCAAATTCTGCAGAATGTAATAATTCTCATGGCCCAAGAATTGCCAAATCATACATAAAATACATTGTATAATCATAAGGACGGGGACAATTTGTCAGTGAAGGTCTTTGTTTTGGCCCTTCCAAATAAACATCTGATGTGATTATGCTAAATTCTGCTAAAACTCAGTTAGGTACCAGTATATTCTAATTCCCACTCCAGTCTTGTCTTCACTCTTTTTGACGGTGGACAGATTAGGCAACCAGACCACCTCAGGCTCAGCATGTTATCCCTTCTTTACCTGACCTGATTATTAAAATTAAACAAGTAGCTGAAACTCCCTAAAATAATAATGTAGGACACTTTTGTCCTTTTTTATAAATTGAACAATTATTAATTGTATTTTTGGTTTTTAAATAACTTATCAGTTAAGTTACATAATTCGATCATAAAAAAGGTAATAAAGTGACCCAATAAATGATCTAGATTAATAAGACGAAGTCCGGGAGAAAAATTGAATCCAATTAGTGTGGATCGGACCCATATCAGAATTGTGATGGAAAAGGCCGATATGGAACCTATATACAGGTTAAGGTCTCCTTCAGTTACTTATGTAATTCGTAAGCATATGGATCCTCTGACCCGTTAGGAGTGCTTACGTCTTAAAGAAACTGAAGAAATGTATTAACCGAGTGTCGGTGATCAACTTCCTCAACTGTTTTGGAAAGTTCGGGGCTCGTTTCGACATCAAAAACTGCTTTGGAACTTTGAATGGAACCGAAATAAGGTATTCTACATTTCCTTTGTTTTTGCCCTTTCATGAACAATCCAAAACACGTAATAAGGTCTATTCTACGTGTTACACGTAGTATCAGAGCGGTTACGTGATCGGGTTGCCGGAAATGAAGGTTTTTCGGTTTCTATTCATTATCATTTTCTTCAGTTTTTTATTCATTTTTTGGTTTTTTTAATGTATATAACTACGTGAAAGTGGTATACATAAGACTAGCTACGAAAAACAGGTCAAAATGGGACAAAAAGAGCTAAAAAGGCATCCCACTTGTTTGGGATGCCAAAAATTGCCCTTCCCATCGGCACGCACCCGACGGTGCTACAGTAAACGAGGGAGTGGCGGCACGTGATTGGTGTGTGCAACGCACCCTGGCGGACGCATGTAATGCATGCAACGTACACGTTTAATGCGACACTCTCCCACGAGCGTGGAACTGTGGGCGCATGCCACATTTGACACGTACACCATAGGGATTGGGACACGTGTTAGCACGTACAATGCACGTGTCTTACAATGAACGCTCATGTGTATGTGGAGGGCGCGGGTCCTTCCCACTCGCAGGCTGACGTCAGCACTACAATACTGCTTATGTCAGCATGACGTCAATAAACACAAAAACAAGGAAAATTTTTAGAATTCTTGTAAAGATACCCCGGGTCCTTTTAACTCAGTTTCTGGGTTTGGGGAATTTTTAAAGTGATTTTTTCAATTTTTTAAGATTTATTACATTGGTAATTGGATTTGGGAAAAGTTTTTAAAGCCTTTTTAATTTAATTTTAGGTGCATTTTCATACTCCAAACTACACATAAGGGAGACACTTAGCCTTTGTTTGGATCCTTAATTGCACAAGGGAAAGGAAAGGAAATATTGAAGGGAAAAGAGGAGAAAAGAATGGAGGAGAAATGTCATTTCCTTTCTCTTGTTTGTTTTCCTAATTTATCAAAGGAGGGAATTGAATGGAAAAGAATTTTACAAGACCTTTATGCCCTTAATTATAGAACTTGTTTATCTTTACTTGTTAGATTTAATAAGGATACAATGGTAATTTACTTATATTAGGCTTAT